>WAAB01000714.1:914-20272 GCA_013389865.1 Piaya cayana
TGAGAGCATGTTTTCTTTCAAACTGTTTTTCCAGATGCTGTTCATTCTTTGGAGATGATCACAGAATAGTTGGGGTGTAAAGGGGCTTTAAAGCCCGTCCAGTTCCACTCCTGCCACGGGCAGGGACACCTCCCACTGGATCAGGGGGCTCCAAGCCCCATCTAACCTGGCCTTGAACACCTCCAAGGATGGAACAACCACATCTTCTCTGCACAACCTGGCACAGGGCCTTGCTACCCTAACAGGAAAAAAATTCTTTCCAATCTCTCATCTCAATCTCTCCTCTTTTGGCTTAAAAGCGTGGGTTTGAAGCTCTGCTTTCTGGAGTGCCTCATGTTCCCTGCAGGGGTGGCAGATGTGGCTGTCACCCCCAGCCCCCTGGGATACTGCCTAGCCAGGACCAGCTGCTGCCTCTGCTCTGATTTAAATCTGGGGGGTTTGTTCCTTTGTGCATGGGGAACCCAGGTTTTGCAGGGTGAGGCTGGATGGGAGTTTTGTCTCTCAAAAAGCAAATCACAGTAGCTTTTCCTTGTCTTGAGGGTTTTGTTTGTGAAGTAGTTTGGCTGGCTCATAAAGCTGAGGGACAACTCACTCTCAGCTGTGCCTGCACAGACCTTGGCATGGGATGCAGGAAGCTGATCTTTTGGCTTCTCCCCAGCAGGGATTGAACTTTCACATTATACATATATATATACACACACACACACTTCTAATTATCCTTCACCCTTATTTTAGAACTTATGTATAGTTCAATATGGCAGAACTCATCTTAGATGCTCCTTCTCCTGTGTCCTATATTCTTACAAAGTCCTGAGTATTGTTTGTTCTGGATCCTTATTTAAAAACACCGAGACTGCTTCTGTTGCATGATAAGAGCCTTGCTTTATCAGGACCCTCTTCACCAAACATCCTGCTCCGTGGACACCCGCTGGGGCTGGCCTTTCCTACTGTTTCATGTTCCAGTGTTGATCAGGGCTGGCAGTGCAGTATCCCGAGCTACTCATCTTATATTAACACTTTGAGGCCATCAACATTTACCTATTTCTCTATTTTCAGGTTGTTCCAGTAATATTTAGACATTTACTAACTTAAATAGACTTCAGTCCAAGTGTGAGGCTGTTTAGTGCCACTACCTTTGCTTGTGCCCTAGGTGGACACAAGCATTCATCTTTTTACAGCTTTGAGCATCTCCCCCATATTTACTGTCCCTTAAGTCTTACCTTATCAACTTTTCTGCACACACCTGCTTCTTGGAGTGCCTTGCACAGGTAACAGAAATGAGAACAAGCAGCATTGGTGTGGTGGAGCGTGCCTTCCCCAGGGCCTGTGTGAAGTGCTCTCCCTCACACCTGAAGCAGTTGGCTGGTTAACACAGTAAATAACCCTGACCTCTCTCACCTGGCTTATTGGGAACACCTGTATTCAGAGGTTTAACCTTTGGTTCTTAAGAGGCACTTTTTAGGAGAAAAGATTTGTTGCAGCTGTTATGCTGATGTAAATTTAAATTATCCATCTATACTGGGCAATAGAATGCATAGATACACAATCTGTGGTTTATTTCTCACTGCTCCACAGCCTGCCAGAGAGATTTAAAAAAGGCTGAGCAGGGCCAGTAGCTTCAGGAAAACTAGGCATCATATTTTGATTGCCAGATGCTAAACCTTTGTTGCACAAGCAGGGAGCAAAATATGATCAGTGGATAAGACGTTTATTTCCCTATTGATTACAAGTCCATCGTGGGATCTGAAGGTCCTCCCCTGAAAGATCAGAGCTTACCTGCTCAGGAACAAGTCATTCCTATTTTCCTTTGCTCCTGTGACTTAGAGTGGGGCTACAGGAGGTACAGACACACAGACTTGCTCCCAGGATGCTCTGATGAAGCAGCAGGAAATCCAGGCTGGCCATCAAGGGAGTGGATTTCAAGGAGGATTCCAATTCACCGAGGACAGAAATATGTCTCTCTGAGAATTCAGCACGATAATTACTATTTCAGATGCCAGTAAAATAAAGTGAAGTCAGTCAGATGGAGGGAAAGATCTCAGTTGTCTCCCACCTCAGTATGAAGCAGATGTGGTCTGAAACATTCCCTTCCTATGTGTTTCACTGCAAATATCGTCAGCGCTGAATTAACCATAATATGTATTTGCACTTGCTGTGCCATACACTAATCTGAAAGCTCGCTCAGGAATGACATGTTCCTGCAGATGCTCCATTTTGCTCACCAGCTCAGACATCAAACGTTTTCTTTACCAGGATGATGGGAGGTGCTGGATGAACCCATTTGCCAGAGGCTTTCATGCCTTTCTGCTGTATACAGTCAGATCTTGTTTCTTGGCTGGCATAGCTCTTCACTACAGTCCTCTGTTTGACAAGACTCTGGCTCCCAGAAACTTCAACCTTCACCTTCCTAACAATTTTGGCTCTAAATCCTGGCATTTAACTGCTGCTGAAAAGCCTGCTTCCTTTAGGGATGCAACTGTTGCAATAACATGACCATCAGATGCAGCTTCATCTCCATTTATGACAGCACCATGAATTGTCTCTGCACAACACACTTTCTGGAAGGAGTAGATATGCCGTTTTCTCCTTACTAGCACCCCCACCTCCCACAGCTTCCTTCCTTGGGTTTGTTTTATTTTAGGCTGAGGACATTTGTATTTAGGTTCTCCAGAACTGGGGGTATCAAGGCTGTTACATTTGTACTGGTTGAGCAGGATGGAAGAGCCAGGACTGTGGCCGTGCCATCCTTGTTCTGCAGGGAATTGGAATGAGGTCTTTTCTTCGTATTGTCTCAACAAGAGGCTAATTAGTCAGCAAGCTCAAGCTCCTGGAGAATAATTAAGCTTTATGGCTGTGGGTTCTCTTTGGTTGATGAGAAAGAAGAGACAGTACCCTCAGAGCCTAAGAATGCTGCTCTGCAGCTACTGTGCTGTACCTCATAATTGATCTATTGTCTCAACAGCAGATAATTCCTCATTTCCTCATAATTATCTCTTTTTAGTGCCTCACACTGTATCCTGATATTAGCTGTAACCACTGATAATTTACCCTGAAGCCAATCAGAATCTGCAGAGCAAAATATTGGCCCTGGTGAGCATTTATGCTTTCAGATGAAATTCTTTTGTTGTTGTCAAGAGGAATCGAGCCATTGTAGTTACATGTTTTGGGGATGTGGGTGTTGAGCTGGGTATAAACTTGTTTGGTTTTGTTGCTGTTCATTTATGTTAATGACTGACTACTGCTGAAAGACAAAGAACCACTGCTGAATGCTGCTTCTGTGTCTTTGCCTGTAGAGGCATTGCATTTATTTGGTTACAGGGGATTATATTTGTCAAAAGGTGGTGCTTGGTGCTTTAGATTCTGAATGCCTGTTGGCCCTTGCCTGTAGGGAGTTAGCTTTTATGAGCTTGAAAGCCTCTGGCCCTATTTTATGAAATTACTGCGCACTCTACTTTGTGAGCTTTATTTTCCTTCCTTTGAGTTACTGCTGATTTATACCAAGTTACATTGGTGATGGGTGAAGTGAATCATGCTCCGTGTGTGTTGCTTTTAGGAGACCAGCAGCAAGACATTGCATAATGCCAGGTTTGGTTTGCCCTTTTTTATTTTTTTAAGGTCTTCCTGCTCTGCTTTTCCAGCATTTGCTACCTGAAGAACCAATAAGCATACAGTTGAGCCCTCACAGCTGCACTGCTTTGAGCCTAAAACCCTTAAGATCAGAGTGGCTGAGGCTTGAAGAGACCTCTGAAGGTCATCTTGTCCAGGCCCCCTAAAAACAGTTGCCCTGTACCATGTCTGCATGGCTTTTTAATATCTTCAAGGTCAGAGACTCCGCAGCCTTTCTAGGCAACCTATTCCAGTGCTGTCACCCTCACTGTTAAGAGGCATTTCTGATGTTTAGAGGGAACCTCCTGGCTCTATCTTTGTAGCACCTTTCTTTCGGATGTTTATATTAGTAAACTTTACTCCCCCTCAAACCTTCTCTTTCCAGGCTGAGCAGTCCCAGCTCTCTTAGCCTTTCCTTATACAAGAGCTGCTCCACTGCATTCATCATATAAGTGGTTCTTTATTGGACTCTGGTAACATCCTGGAGAGCTCTGAACTGGATGTAACACTCAGTGCTGAGCAGGAGAAGGTTCTCCCTCTTGCCACAGCCCAGGATACCATTAGTTTAAACCACAACATCACATTGCTGCCTCATAGTCAATTTTATGCCCCTAAGGCCCCCAGTACCTTATTTGCAAAGCTGCTTTTCACCCAGACACCCCCCCAGCACACAGTGGTACCTGGAGCTGTTTCTCCCTGGGCACAGGACTTTGCACATACCTTTCATGAGGTTCCCATCAGCACATTTTGCCAGGCCTCTTGTTTGAACTCCTGCATTAATTAGCAGTGTCTTAGGCCTGGCTCTTATATAGGCCTCGCCTCACTGGCTAATTGACCCTCCCTAATTAGCAGGAAGCTGCACCCTGAGTTAAGGCAGCTGATCAAGCTCATTAGAAGCTGCTGGAAGCTCCTCAGGCCCACATCCTGGTTGATCCCCTTACATTGTCCTCACCCAGCAGCAGCAGCACTGTTGCGTTTCTCAGAGGGTTCCCAGGTGTTCCCAATGATCCTGGTCATGAATGAAGAATTAAACAGGACTGGACCCAGTGATCTTATCCCCAAAAGAACAAGAAGGTCCCAAAGCAGAACCTAGAGGCTGCTGGTTGGTTACCTCTGGAAGCTGGTGGTGTGGAGACAATTCATTACAGGCTTCAGGTGTTGCTTTCCTGGATTTACCCACCATTTTGGTTGGAAGCAGCGTAAAAATAGTGTCATTTCTGTTCTGAACGAGGAGACAACACCATTTTTATGACCACAGGTTGTCCCATATGAGGTCTGTCCACCCTTGATGTGATATCCCAGTGCACAGAATAAAGGGTTACATTCCTGATCTGGCAGCACCGCTGTTTCGTAGCATTGAGATCAGTGTCGCGAACAATTGCAGGGCCCGTTCTCAACTGCAATGTTAGTCTGAGTCCCTTGGCTGATTTAAACAGGGAGTTTACATGTTCAAGAGGCATCTTGCATGCATATCAGCAGCCAGATGACAAGCCCACAGTGTTGAAAGAGTATAAAATGTAAGCATTTCTTTTGCAAGTGTTCATAAAATGGCATAGAGGGGTTTGGGATTGCAAGGGTTTTGGTTTTGCTTAATTTAAACCGTGCAAGCAAACAGCCTCTACCAGTTAATAACTTTCCCTTTGATTTTCAGTTTCAAATAAACCAAAATCTTAAAGCAGAACTCATTAAAGTATATTGAGTTTCATCTCCTCTGTGAATCGAATGCATACGTTGTGCAGCTGGAGTTGGTGTCCCAGGGCTGGATTCCGAGTTTACCTTTTATCCACAGTTCCTTGGTGTGTTGCCACACACTGTCTCAGAAGGGAAAGGAGCTGGGATTGAAACAGCTTGTTTGCATCACTCCTGAGTGATGGCACAGAAAATTCAAGCTGCTGCTGACCAAAGGCCTTTGTGGGCAAATGCTGAATGGGCTCATCTTGGCAGTTGTTGAGACAAAAAGGAAACACAAACCTCCGCTGGCATTTCCAACATGAGCCATTGGGAAAGGCTGGGGGGTAAGGCAAGCATAGGTCTGGAAGCGTGCCCAGCTCACCAAGAGGGAAGAGTGGTGATGTTGCTCAGTCACAGGTTTATATTCTATGTTGTTTTTAAAAGTCCCTACTTCGGAAAATATCATTTGGTCATCCTTTTGGTACCAAAGCCGTGTTGTTAATTATGAGGCTTGAGGAATGAAGTAAAGCAGAGATTTCTCAGGACTGGCGTGGTTTACGGTCCCCAGCTGCAGGAGAGAAAAGGCTGGGCACGAGGCACAGGTTTTCCAAAGTGGTGGCTGCTGTAAGGAGAGAACAGCCCCAGCTTGTACCTGCAGAAAGCCCAGAGTGACAGCCAGCAGCAGCAGCTTTGTACCAGGCAGTCACCAATGGCTTTGTGGCACCCTCATGATTTTTTTTTTGCTACCTTGGAGAATACCATGAATAACTGAAGATATTTATGTCTTCTACCACAGTCCTATATGAATCTAAGTGCTTTGATCAATCCCATCACAGCTTTCCTTTGGAAGGGAGCAGAAAGAGAAGATGGTGGTGAGCAGAGTGCTCTGCTGCAGGCCAGGATGCAGTCCTCTCCAGGGAGGACTCCTGCTTCTCCTCTGTCATTGCTGAATTGGGATTGCTGTGTTTCAAAACAAACTTAAAACTACCTCCCTTCCCTCCCATCACAACATTGCTCCGCGTTCCCTTTTTGCAGCTGCAGACCCATGTGTTTAACTGGCAGCTTTCTTTAAAATGTTTGGAAAAAAAAAATCTTCAGTTTTGGAAAACGGGCACTAAAATGAGGTCAGGCTTATTTGTAGTCCCAGGAAGAATCTGGTTGGAGGAAGAGCAGTGGCGAGCGTGTGATGTACGTGAGTGATGCTGCCAGAATATCTCACAGGCTTGCCTTTGTAGCAGGTTGTGGGAGTTAGCTCTGGTGAGTCATACAGCAAGCACCATCTTCATTCCCCAGCCCGAATAAAACCACCTCTTCCCGAATTTAGGTCTGTTGGCTACAAGTTGAAGATGTATCTCGTTAAAGGTGCGATGTCACATGCATACCAGTTTGATAATGGTGTATTTCTCATGTGTATTTGTAGTCATCCCATAGAAAGCAGTTCATTGCTTCAGATACTCTTGGCTTATTTAGATGTTGAAACTTGAAACCGTATTCCCCAACATCTTTTTTCCCAGTCATTTAACTTGCAAAAGATCATATATTGTCTCATAGCTCTTGCAGGCTGCTCCACTAACCAGGCTGCAACACGATTTGGTTTCTCCAACTTGATTTTAACCCTGCGTGTCGCTATCACGTCAGGTTGTGCTTTGGCAGATTGGGAAGTCGGAAGGCTGGGCAGTGATTTCAAGTAGTGAGGCAAGTGGGAGAAATTACATTCTCTAACCCATGGAAACATTGTCCTCTTAGAACTGTTATGTGACACAGGAATAATGTGAAATTGTAGATGTTGTTTATGCCTGTGGCTTTTTTCTTCTCAGATGGAAGCGACCCTGTAGGGATTTCCTTCTGTCTGGCATAAATTCCAGATTTACTGACACGGGGTGAGGGAAGAGTTAAGTTGAGAGAAAGCCCCAGATACTAAAATTAACAGCCATCCCACCCGCCACCCCCAGCTTTGAGATTTCTCATCACAACTTGCCTTGGATAATTTCTCCTACCCACGTTGTGATCGCTTGAAATCACAGATGGCTGGCAGAGCTGGAAGGAATCCAGTCTCCTTCCTCTCCTCCTTCTGCTTTGCCTTCCTCCCCGCCCTGAAAAGCCTGGCTTCAGGTCATCTGTGAGGTTGCGTTATTGCTCGCTAAAGCTGAAGCAGATTTGGCTGCTGGGCCCTTGAAATACTTACAGGGTCTGCAGAAATGTGTGTGGTGGTTAAGCTCTTTTGGAATTACCCCTCCTGTCTGGAATGCCCACCTGGATTTATACACACAGTAAAGATGGCAGGTTTTAGGTTGTCTGTAGTCCTAGGAGACTTGATAATTGTTTATTAAATGATCTCTACTTAAAGCAAAAACCTCAAACCAACCCATACCAAAACCCAAAGCAGTTTTTATTGTTGCCCTGAATGATTTCAGTGATACTGTTAATAGTGCAGCTGTATCAGCACAGCTGGAGTGAGACTGTAGATGGGGAAAAAGCAGGAGCTGTGTTAGGAGCTTGTACTGCCAGGGGACAATACATTCCTGTAACTGCATCCTTTGTCTGCGGGAGGCACTTCTGATTGTCAGGGCAAGTGATTACAAAGCCTAAACCAAAATGTGCTAGATTTGCATCCCCCACCCCACCCCAAAAAGTGTTTCTTGCTAGGGCTGTCTGCCCCACTTACTGCAGACTC
This sequence comes from Piaya cayana, assembly GCA_013389865.1. NCBI lineage: Eukaryota > Metazoa > Chordata > Aves > Cuculiformes > Coccyzidae > Piaya > Piaya cayana. The sequence goes on from WAAB01000714.1 coordinate 8,866, forward strand.
TTTTGAAAACCATAGCCTGCAGCACCTAACAGCCTCAAGCTTCTCTAGGGAAGCTGAAAGCACCTCTCACAGGAAAGTCAGCTGTAAACTAGAATCAAAGCGAGAGATCTTTATGAGATGGGTTACGTTTTATGGGCCAACTCAGGGTATTTTTAATAGGTAAGCAGGTGATTTTTAGTGCCTCTCACCAGTGAAAACCTCACATCAAAGTTTTGACTCCTTAATTTCGCAGCAAGATTCAACCTGCAGCTTGTGACCTTGCTTAGAGGTGTTGGAACAAAGTCGATGCGTGGACTTGTCTCCCTTCTCCTTTACTGGCTTTCCAACTGTTCTTTAAGAAGAGTCAGTGTAGCCAGTTGACCTTCCAGTGAAGATTAGGAAACTTTAAGAACTGTTTGAGTGGTTTAAAAACTCCTCAGGTCACCACAGGAAGAAAACCCCACCGTCCTCGAGCAAAGTTTAATTTTAAATCAGGGAAGCAGAAGCAGAAGGCGAGGGTGAGCTATTTTATGCTGACTCCCAAAGCTTCAACAGTTCCTTTTGGCATCAGTCGCAGAAAAATGCATGCAGGTTTTTGACTGGGGCAGATCTTTGTCGTCAGGGCAGGCTCAGCCCTCCTGTTGGTACTGCTGGTCTCTGCAGAGTTGCCTGCAAGTATCTTTACTGCTCACAGGAGCCTTGATATCGCCCTTCTGCGATGCTCAGGTTTTGTCACCCTTAATGTGAGCAGAGAGAAGAGAGTGTGGCCCCTCTGCAGTCCTCACCATGTTTCCCTGCCCTACGTTTCGGCCGTTCCACTTCTCAGTTCCCTTGTTTTACCTGAAGCGTACATGTAGAGCGTGCCGGCGTTCTGCGTTTATCTGATGAAGAGCTATGTAAATTTAAATGCAAACTCATTTCAGCCCTCTGGGTGCTTGGCAAGTTGCCGCGTGTGCTCTTAGTGCTGGAAAAGTTTGCAGCACTCTTGCTCCAAGGGAAACTTTCAGTGCATCATTCCCCTTCTTTTTTTTCCCCTTATAAAGGTTATTGTGCCTCAGCCCTAATTGCATTACCTCTGTAGTGCAGAAAGGAAAGGTTATTTTTCCCTTGGCAACTCACCAAGAGTTGCCATCGCTGCTCAGTACAAATGTCCCTTGCAGGGCAGTTGCTATTTCAGGGTGCTCCAGGGCTCCCTGAGTTCTATGCTGGGGCCACTGATCGCCCAGGCAGCGCCTAAAAAGGGATCAGGGTAACCAAGAGATCTTCTCCAGGCCTGTGAAACCCATTTGTGTTTTAAATACAGTGGGAATGTTTGTCAGTTACAACAGGAAAGGAGGTGCCTGAGGACACTCCCTGTGGCCTGAAATGGCTGGTGTTTTCCCCAGTGATTTGAGGGGTGGCCAGTTACTCTCTCTTCCCTGCAAAACCAAGACAGGACCATCAATATTTCATACTAGGAGACGCGGCTGGGTTAAATATAGCTACAGCTTTTTTTTTTCCAGCAAGATTGTAGCGAGGACCTTGCTGTCTCCCAGCTGTCGGCTTTGGCCTTGCTGCTGGTTTGGCCGAGCCTTGGATCTGATTGTGAACTGGACGCTTTCCTCTCTGTGTGTGTTTCACCTTGTGCAGCTCTGAGCGGTCACGCGCATCTTTCACCACGCTCTCCTGCGGGTCGGTTTGAGAGGTGGCATTTGATAGCCTGTTGGATGTTACACAGATAGCGTGACCCGGTACGTAGCAACGGGCAATCTGCAGGCTCAGTTAAATAATACCTTATTAACCCCTCCCTGCCCATCTTAGCTCGGCACAAGCCTTTTCTGGGGCTCTTGAGTTGCCAGGTGGGAAGGCTACATCCCCCCCGATGCCGCGTCCCTGAGGTCAGCCTGTCTGCTGGATGCAGGGGACAAAATATTCCACCTGCACCTGCCATTTGAACTGCTTTTTTTCCAACCATCATCACTGCTGTCACTTCTCTGGGCTTTACAGCTCCTTTGGAAGTGCTGATGGCTCTGGAAATGGTGAGGGATCCAGCCTTAGGAACCAGCCCAGGAAAGATTTAAGTGTCTGCTGGGAGGATAATGAGATGATAATGAAGCTTCTGAGGGAATGAGCTGGGGGGAGAGGTTGTGAATGCCCCTGTTTCTCGTTCAGCCCCACCAACAGCAGTACAAGTGTGGTCAGGATCATCCCAAGGTTTAAAAAAGACATGCCAGTCTGAGGAAAGGCAATAAATAAGGTGCGGTTCAAGCCACGGTTCTGTTTAGAGGAGTGTAGCTTCACTTCTTCCCAGGCAGAGCCCCCTGTCTTGTCAAGCGGGGAAATTTAACAGGGATTTTCCAGCCCACACTGATGCTCGACCATCTGGGGCTGAGGGGAAGCGGTTCTGATCCGTCCTGCAGAGCCTTGGAGCCCTCTCAGGATGGGTGTGGGGTATTCCCTCCAGCCAGAAAGCCTATGTACGGCCCTGGTTGCCTTGACCTTTTGTGCCAAGCCTGTACAGCCTCTCCTTTGTTCGTGGAGAAGCATTTGTTTTATAAAAACCTGATATGAAAGGGGTTTCTGTTCGGGCCTGGGAGGCTTGACATTTATTTGCCACTTAAAACCTGCCTGGCTAGAAGTGGAACTTGAGGGGGGGGTGTTCTACCTGGTGCAGGTTCTGTGCAATTTGTGCCTGTTAAAAACTCCTGTGAACTGTTGAGGAAAAATATTTGCTCTGTGCTTTATCTTAACCGGGTGAAAGCATTCCGAGTCTTCATTGTTTAGAGCTGCTGTTATTGTTTATAATAAACTGATGGTTCTCGCTGTGAATTTTGTTTATTTTCTCTGATTCAACGTGTTGCCTTATTTCCTTTAAATATAGCATAAACCGTTGTATTAATGAACTGGTGCCTATAAACCAGCCTGGTTAGCTCAGCCAACATCCACCTGTGGATTCCACAAGGGGAATTGAAACTTTAAGTAACTTTCCCATGGATTTACCCTTTAGGGCTGAATCGTTTTGCCTAAATGATTTAATGTTGCCAGGAAGTTTGCGGCCCAAGTAATTCCAGGCAGGGTGAGAACAACCTGAATAACCTTTTCAGTCAAACCATCTTCCCCATTTGAAAGCAGCCGGTGGGATTTGTCTCTTTTAAAAAAGGAAAACCAAGACCTCTTGTATCTGCTTTATTTTTTATTTCATATTTACAAGTTCTTTGACATACTGTTACTGCTAAGGGGGGCTGTACTAGGGCCAGGAGAACCCTTTATTCTGTTTTGTGTACGGCAAGGCATTTGCCTTTGGATTGCTTTTATACCATCGCTTCTGCAGGTGGAAGTGGGTGTTTCCGAATACTGCAGGAATTTTCTATGCCACTTACCCACTTGTCATCATTTCATGCTTTGCGAAGACCATCGCTGGGTTTGCTGCTCTTCTCCTCCTTTTGGACATTTCCTATCTAAAATTAGAGATGTGCCCTAAGGTTTTGTGGATTTAACCTATTTTCAGAGGGGTTAGACCTGAGAGGAACCTTCCTGATCCCCCTGGTACATTTACATTGCGCATGGTGCCAGTTACTCCAAACCACACTGTGCAGAGAGGGAAAACATTGAGCTTTCAGCTTGTAAATCATTTAAATTCTGAAAAAAGTGCTCCTCTGTTTAGCACAGAACTTCCTCTTGCTGTGGAGAGTACTGGGTAGGGCTGGCACCAACCAGCCTCCAAGGCTGGAATTTCCTCCTTCTTTTTATAAAGCACCCTCACTTCTTAGTGCTGCTGCAAGCGGGAGACCTTTTACCTTATCACCTACAGAGCAGAGAAACCGAAAACCTCATGGCTCAGTATTTCACCAGGCTGTCTTTGGTTTTGCAGGTAGCTGTATCCAGCTGGGTGGCAGGTGGATCCAAGGGTTACCATGAAGTTTTCAGGACCCCTGGAGAGCCAGAGGTTGTCTCTCCTTCTGGAGACGGCAATCTCTAGGGAAGCTCAAATGTGGAAAGCACATGTGCCGAAAATTCAGCCCAATCAGGTAATGTCTCTTGTTCACCTTATTCATCTTAGTAGAGGCATGAGACTGTTTTTTGGTTTATTTTTGTGTGAAAACTGAAGCTGTTGCATGAGACGTTGCCTCCTGTGTGTGTGCGGCCGTGGAAATAAGCCTCTGAAGTGAGTGATGACATCTTTATTTGCAGGACATACCTGCAGTCAGGGGCACAAAACACACCCCACAGCATACAACATGACATCTCCGCTGTTGCTTGTGAAAGCACAGAACTATATTGCCTTAATTAAATTAATTTTACAAATTGTGTGGATAATTAGCGCACGTTTCTGGTCTCTCTGCAACAGTTCTTAAAAGCAGCTTCATTTTCTTGAATGAGGTTCACTAATAAGAGCGTTGAAATGCTGTTTCGTCCCCTATGATGCAATGTCTTTTCACATGAACTGTTAGGCTGGCTTAGCTCAGGCCTCCTCCTGAAACGGCCTATTCACAACAGAAGCCCAGCTGTGCCACCTTTTCCCGTTCTGAGCCAGATTCTTCCCTGGGATACTCCAGCCAAACTCTGCCTGTAGCTGTGTCGCCTGAAACCAGGCAAGGGTCCAACTCGTTGAGGCACCGTGTGCTTCAGGAAGAGTCTCACTGACTGTAGCAGGACTATTTGTGGAACAGCAGCAAGCTCGTGTCAAGGGACACAGAGCCAGGTGCTGGCCTGTTCCAGTGAGGAATGTTCTCACAGGACCGGGGGAAAATTCAGGGTGGAAGGGACAGCGGGGAGGCCGTAGTCCAGCCCCCTGCTCGAGCTTTGGAGGTTGGGCCAGGTTGCTCAAAATGCAGTCTTGCTGTTCTTGATGCATATAAAATGTTCCCGTGAGGATGTCAGCAGTTGTCAAAGCAAATCAGTGTAGTGGTTGTTTTTTCTGTCTGGTGAACAAGAAATAGCGGCTGTTGTGTAGGACCCAATGTGTTTTTCAGGGGCTCAGTGTTAGTTTTGTTAACCCCCATTTAGATTTCCAAGTAAGGGCCTGGTAGTCCGAGGTGTTCAGTGTATTATAACTGTGGCTGTCTTTAGGCACACACAGCTTACGGCCCTGGTTTATGATAAACCAGCCTGTCGTTCCATGCTGGCAGTGCTCCTGGGGTTAGTGATTATAATGTTACGATCACAGGGGCGCGGAGAGTGTAACGAAACAAGATTCTTGGGTGAAGATTTCATGGGGACAAGACAACTTGTGTTTTTGCCTTGAAGCTGATTCTGGCTGCTCAGAACCCCCTGCCTGCATTAGACAGACTTCCTAGCAATCCCTCCCTCACAGCACTGAGTTGTTGCCCTTGGGAGATGAGATTCCCCATCCGTGCCATGTTCTGGTTGCCGCTGCCCTCAGCCCTGTCTGTGGTGGAGCAGAGATTGTCCAGCTGCCAGGGACCTTAGGGTCTTAACATCACTGTGGTTGAGGTTTGCAGTACCTCACGAAGCAGAAAATTCATGGAGAAATTAATGGGACTGTTGGTGCTCTGCGAAACCGGGGAGGCAGCTCTGTTGCCTGCCTTGATAAGTCAGAGTAGGATTGAGTATGGGAAGAGCCTGATGGTGAGAGCTGGTGCAAAGTTTGTGCTGAGCAGAAGAGCCTCAGGTCTGGCCCGGCAGAATTCCAGGTTTGTCCTGTTAGTGTGCGATGATGTCAGGATGATGAAAGATCTCTTCCCTGGTCCTCCCTTGCGTCACTGAGGTCTGTGCCCTCTGTGCTTGTACTCGAGAGTTTCTACCCCTGCAATTGCCACCCCAAAAACACTGCTGTCATCCATCTCTCTACATTTCCCTATGTGTCAGTCAGACTGTGGCTTTTATCAGCTAGGATGCCACACTATTACGTGTTTTCTGGCAGTAAATAATCATTAAATTGGATTGCAGTCTCTGCAGGCCTATGTGACGTGTGAAGGTCAGATTCAAAGGGGAACAGAAACAAGTCTGGCTGCTCTGGGGAAATCCTGGCTGTGGTGCAGCTGAAAACCCTCTCTCTGTAGACACTATTTCCCTACTGTTCGTGACACCCGACTTTCCAGACTGTCACCTGCTCCTCTCCTCTGCAGTGTTCACTTGGGCACTGTTGCAGTCGCGGACATTTGATGTGAACTGTCCTGTTTTCTGTAATATTGGGAAGGAGATTGTATTCCCTCACATCTATTGCCGCCTCTGGGAAACAGCCACAGTAGCATAAAACCTCACTTGTATGGAGCTGCTGTTTATTTCCCATGACAGGCAGGAAATCTGCATCCTTCTGTGTATCAGATCTGGCAACCTGAAGCATATGTAACTTTCCATTCCTTGCTTACCAAGGTGGGCTGACTACGGAAAGGGTTTTAATGAAGTCATCTGGTTTGCAAATGAGAAAGCAAGAGCGCATCTACAGAAATCCACTGATCAGATTGGAGGTACAACGTAACTGTTTTTCCAGACTAAACTTTCAGTTTTCACTCTTTAGGGGACAGTTTTGGTGCTGATGTTTCAAACCGGAACCAGTTCAGTTTCTAAATCTGTGATAAGAGTTGAGATCTTTGAAAGGAAGAAACAAACTCACAGTTCCAGAAACAGGAAGGCTTTACATTTTTAGTACAGGACGCAGAAGCTGCTGGGGACTTGGACCCTGATAATTTAACATGCATGATTTTTCTGTTTCATTTTCACTTTTTATCTGACAACTCCCATTTCTTCCTGGCCTGTGTATTTTTGTTTCCCTCCTTTAAATGTAGGCCACTGGCTCAGGGTATCTGGAGTATAACAAAGCCACATCTCACAAGGGCCTTCCAGCCTGAAAAAATGGCTGGGGTGAGCCTGGAACCCTCCTAGAGCTTCTGAATGTATTTGGTCTTTTCCCTTATTGTCTTGGGTTATACAATATGCAGCTGACATTCAGAAGTTCTCTTAATCATAGAATCAGAGAATCACCAGGTTGGAAGAGACCCATTGGATCATCGAGTCCAACCATTCCCACCAACCTCTAAACNTCAAAGGTTGATTTTTGCATGTTACCAAGTGACTTTGCAGCAGAGGGGTGTGTAAGCTGAGATTTTTGGTTTTCTCTCTTTATAGACACAGAGTCTCACTTCTATCATTTCTCCTTTCTTGCCCATTCCGGCTCTTCCTCTCTGCATTCTCCTTTGTTCTCTGTGCCTCTTGAGGAATGGGGAGATCTTGGTTTATTTCCACTGTCACCCCACATGACCCTGGCTCGGTCTGTTTAGCGCTCTGGTGCCTGTTTTATCCTGCAGGCGACTGGGAGCCTGACCGACCAGTCTGGTAAAGCACCGTGACGTTAATGCACCCAGCTCTTCTGCTCTGCCAAGCAGCGCTCTCTCTCCCCGGGTCTGCACCACATGATTGTGCTGATGGCAGAGCAGTTCGCTGCGCTGCTAAACCAAAGGCAAACCCTGCAGGACACCGTTGCCGAGAGGTATGAGGACAGCACCTCTAATTCCAGCTGGGGAAGTGAAAAGCAGCCCAGTGGGCATCAGCTGGGGCTTGTTCTGGGGTAGATCAAGCAATCCCGTGAGCCAGGGAAGGACCGGTTTGGCTGCTGTGTTTACAGCTGCCCTTTTCTGAAGCCTCCCAGCACTGATAAAGGTCACCTCAGTGCACCCTGGGGAGCCACAGCAGGACGGGGCAGAAACTAGCCAAGAGAGCAAAACATCTCTCTGAGACACTAAAGGAAAACGTCACCAGGTAAGGCTTTTCTTTCCTAGACCAGGCAGCAATAAAATTGCATCACGCTTGAGCTCACAGAGAGGATTTTTGTAGCGACTGCATTTTTCTAGAAGTCTCAAGGTATTCCTAGAGATGATTTGTACTCTACTCACACGCTGGAGCCTGAGTCACAGCCCCTTGGCCCTTTGGTCTCCTGCAGCGGGTGTGCAGCTGGCCCTGCGGCTGGGCCGCCGGCTCAGGGATGGTCACAAGGCGATTCGGCTGTCAGTGAACGGGAAGCAGAACAACAGTGCTGTGTGCCCCTCACCATTGCAAAGGCTCTGCTTTGGGTATTTCTTGATAAGGAATCAAGCAAATAACAGCAGGAAGCAGGGCAGTGTGAGGTATCCCTGCTTTACACAGGGGGGAGGGAGAAGTTGGCATCCTTCTGCCTCCCTATTTGTATCCCAAACTCTAGTTCTGTGAGATAATTTCCTTGGGTTTGTGCTGGAGCAAAACTGATGGGTGTACACATGATTGTACTTTGAAAAGGTAAGAATTAGCATCATATTGTCCTCATGGCAAAGAAGGTGCACGCCTGTCACTCACGTGTGGGTTTGGAATAGTTTTGATAGGTTTGCACATCTGACAGGCCTGTGCTCCGTGGGGTGTTCCCTGCATGGCAAACCCATTCTGAAATCCCGCTGGCTTCTTGCTGCCAGTGAGCCAAGTGGCACCTCCTGGAAATCTCTCCATGAGCACCAGCCTGGAGAAGAAAGCACCCAGGCTTGGTGTGTGAGGCTGATGTGGGAGCAGGGCAGGGAGCGTGAGCCCTTCCGCAGCAGCTGGGGTCCTGGGCGCCCGTGGGGGCATGCAGGGAGCAGGACTGTGGCTCAGCCAGGCTCCTGGTCGTGCTGGGGCTTTTTTGATGGTGGGAATCATGTGCACGTGTTGGGAACGGCAAACAGATCTGTAGGTTGGGCCTTGCTCTGATCCAGCCACCCTTCCAACTTTAAAAAAGAGGGGGAACTGCTGGCCAGAGGAGGTGGATTGTCCATGAGTCCTGAGGGTGGTTGTGAGGGCTGTCCCGGAACAACCTGTGGGGGAATGGCAGCCACTTCTGCTGTGGGGCTTGAGCTGCTTTGCCCTGATGCTCTTCCAGCCCAGGGTTAAGTTCTGGTAAGGTGGATTTGTGGGGCAGAACAAAGAGCTGGCCACACACAGGCACCCTGAGCACAGAAGGCGACATCTGTGGGGAGGTGTCTCGACACCAAAGAGCAACTTGTGCTTTCCAGCCCCCAGGGACTTCTTTACTTTCAGCCACCATAGCGTCTCATGTTTACTTCTAATATTATATAACTAGGGAACAGCGACCTCACTGCTTAATTAATTTATCAGTGCTGCAGTTCTGACTTGTGTAACTAGGATGACACGGGTACATGTTGAGAGGAGAGGGATAAGGACTAATACATCTGCTGTTTCTGCCCCTCCTGTTGAGCAGCTGTTGTCTCACGGGAGGGAACGCAGGGAGATAGCGGCGACTTCCCTGCTGACACAGCCTGGGGAAGCAGCTCTTGCCTCACTGGCCGCAGGCCCCAGCCCTTTCCTGCTGGTTTCATTGGTAAAGCTGCTGCCACAGGACCAGGGCAGTGAGTTGAATCAAAGGCAGGTTTTCAAAGTCATGTTTATTTTGTTTGAATGCGTGGTTTTGGGTTTGGCTTTTAGCAGGGACACGCAGGGCTTACCTGCTGGGTTCACCCAGCCTCTGTGCTTCCAAAATAACCCTTTAAGCTGCTTGTATAGTGCACGCTTGTCCAAGTCCAGCTGTGGTTATAAGCTCTTTTGTCTCTCCAGTTAAAAACAGGTGCAGGTAAGGAACTTCATCCCAACTCTCACTCCTCCCACTTCAACCCACAGTAGGTTCAGCTGTGAGGCCTCGTGTTGCTACGGGACCTCAGTGCTCTGTAAGGATAGCCAGCATTTCCCCTTGCATTGCCCTTTTTTCTGCCCAGATGCATTTTAGATTCCTGTCCCACTGTCTAAAACACGTTTTTAAACAGAGCTTTTAATGAACTCCTTACTGCTGAGAGGTGCATTCATTGTACTCCCAGCACGTGTCCAAGTGGCATTTCTGGAGTGAGTGCCATCCGTTGCCCTGGTGGGTCAGATCTTACCCTTAAATTGCAATAACCCTTTGACAAAGAACCAATATTTCTTGGGGTTGAGAAAACTAGTTTTCTCCTCTCTCCTGGAAAACGGTAGGTGCTTTTTTCAAAAGCCACTATAGGCAAGTGGCTCCCAGAGGCCCTGGCTGAGACCGGAGGCCCCATCTGGATCAGACAGGGTCCTGCTGAAGCCTTCTGGGCTTCAGGAGAGAGAACAAGGCAGGACTTGGTCCTCCCCAGGGCAGCACCTGATAGAGCCCTGGAGGCTTTGCAGGCAGAGGCAGAACTGCTTGATTAGCCTAGAATCCAGCCAGACCCACCTCCCCTGTCCCCCTCCGTGGCGAGCGGGGAGCTCTGCACTAGCACAGAAGTTAAGCCTGGAGTGAAGATGTCATACCGCGAGTGACAACAGAAGGTGCGAAGTTGGCCTCCCCGTGGAGGCCCCAGTGTAATTACAGCTCTGCCTTCCACACTCTGCGCTCACACATTCTCAGCGCCACAGCAGGAGAGTTGGTAATGAAGCACAGTAGAGTCTGTGCAAGGCACATGGTCGGTACTTTAGCGATAGCTGTAGCCTCAAGTATTGATTTTTGCATCAGTATTGGCTGTTGTTGTTTTCTAAAACCTGCTTTTCCCTGGTTTTTTGGTGGGAGGGCAGCTACAACCCAGCTTGGCAGAGAGGTGCGTTAATGCAAGCCCTTAGCTCTCTTTTTAGCAGTACCTGGGCAGCCAGCATTTCATTTGTCTTCCTTCTCTTAAACCACCTCAGCAGGAGCCAAACTGCAGCTGGGAGCACCAGGAGCTTGGTTTCCCTTTTGCCTTCTGGACACGTCCTTGTTCCTCACCCCAAATAATCCCCATCAAAGCGAGAGAGACTTTCACATGGTTGAACTGAAAGGCTCTAGAAAAGCTCTAAATATTTCAGAGCCACCATCAGAGAGAAAGATCAGATACTGCTGGCTGATCTGTATTTGCTTGTGAAACGCAGCTGTGCCCTAACAGATCCATGGTGGCAACTTTGACCAAAACCTTGAAAAACCCCTAATACAGCCCAGCCTTTTTTAGGCAAAATTGGACTTGTTACTGGAGCTCACAGTGACTGCACTGCTGTGGCAAACTGCTTGGAATTTTCTTTTTTTAACATACACTGAGCTAAAAATATCCCCCTAATTCGAAGGCAAAATAAACCTTTCCTCTCAGAATACCAGCTCGGTCCCTCCCCTCTCCTGTTTGTCAGGAGCTGTGCGCCTGCCTGGCTCCCACGGCTGGTTTTGTTCACACCAGGCATTTCTGTGTCTGAGTGATTCTGAGGAGGTCAGAAAACCCAGCTCTAGATCCCCTAGATCGAGCTGGAGAATGCCCTGGGGTACTCAAGAAACTTGGAACATCCTTCCTCTTCTTAGCAAAATTTGGGTGATGTTTGTAAGGAAAGTTGTGTTTTCCAGGGCCAAGTTTTTGGGATGGGGCGAGTAACTGCAAGAACGAAGTGGTGATTCAGGCTGGCTCAAGGCCCCAGTTTTCCAGAGGTGGCTTTATGAGTAACTCCTGTGGAGGTAAAAGCTTTGGTCTGTTCCGACTCCTTCAGCCTACGCCTAAGAACACTT
>WAAB01000716.1:1660-21016 GCA_013389865.1 Piaya cayana
ACCTCATTGCTCTCTCCAACTACCTGAAAGGAGGTTGTGGAGAGGAGGGAGCTGGGCTCTTCTCCCAAGTGACAGGGGGCAGGACAAGAGGGAATGGTCGCAAGCTCCGCCAGGGGAGATTTAGGCTAGACGTGAGGAAAATATTTTTCACAGAAAGGGTCATTGGGCACTGGCAGAGGCTGCCCAGGGAGGGGGTTGAGTCACCTTCCCTGGAGGTGTTTAAGGGACGGGTGTATGAGGTGCTAAGGGACATGGTTTAGTGTTTGATAGGAATGGTTGGACTTGATGAGCCGGTGGGTCTCTTCCAACCTGATGATTCTATGAAGTTCAGGACCTGGCGTTTGGCCTTGTTAAACCTCATGCCGTTGGTCTCAGCCCAGCAGTCCAGCCTGTTCAGATCCCTTTGGAGCCTCCCTACTGTGTTTGTTACACTGAGGAGGGTTTTTTTCCCACTGATGTAGTTTACACTCCATGTTTCACCTGTCAGAGCTCCAGGCTGTGAACTGAAGGCAGATATTCAGCCACCCAGCAGTATGCCTGTACAATACTATTGTACAATTATTATACAATAATCAAAAGCTGTATCCCAGCCATTAGCAGGTAGGAGTCGTGTTCATGAGCCCTCTGCTTCCAAGGGCCTGGAACTATATAGCTGAGGAAGTTGTATTACCACAGATAAGAAGTTTTAGAAGAGTTCTGACCTCCATAGTTCTTCTTCCTGTTCCTTCTGCTGTGGAAACACACAAATGATTGACCCAGGCTCGTTAGGAATCCTTAACCTGACCGCTAGTTTTAATTAGTCAAGGAGTTTTACTTGTTTAAAGATGGCACTCTGTAGTGGTTCCATGTTTCCGTGGCAATGGGGAGTGGCACCCACAGCAGAAGGAAATACTAGAAGCATTTTCCAGATTCTAAAATAGGGCTGGGAGCTGGGACGCATCTTGCGTAGATCTTCACTTGCTTCTTACGGCTGCCAGCTCCCGTCACAGCTTCCACAGATCTGGCTGGCTAAGGCCTTTATATTATATTTGGAAAGAGGATGGAAAACCCACCATGCTGAACTGTGAGATAACCAAGCCTTCAGTTATCCTTAGCTGCTGACTTGTCTCCGAGAGGCTCATCTTAAAAGAACATCTCATTAGAACATCAAAACACATTTGGAAGAGCTCTAGGGCTTTCAGGAAGGGAGACTTCCCAGCTGGTGCTGCTTTCCTGGTGAACCAGCACATCCAGACCACGTGTCCCTTGTTGCGGAGCTTTATTCGGAGATTATAGCTGCTTCCTGCAGCGAGATGTGTGCAAAAAGGCAAGATCAGATTTTCAAATCGCATGTAGCCCAGAGGAAAGAACACCAGGCTGCTAACTAGGAATGATGCATCTAACACACTTAAACTGGATAGATGCATTTCTGGGAACGTGCAGGAGCACGTTTTTAGATGTTAAAGCAGCTGCCTGTGATTTAGAGCTACTGTAGAGCTGCAGCGGCCGTGTAATTTTGCTGTCTGCTGTGTTGAAAGTGTAAAACACCTGTAGAGGGAGAAGTGCTTCAGACAGCTGAAATCAGAGGGTGCCACTGTGCTGATTTACATCAGAGCTGTTTCCTGAGTGCAAGTGGTAAAGCTTTGTGGAACTGCAGTTCAGTAAAACCGTCGTTTTAAGCTGGCCAAACTGGTCACGGGAGAACAAAAAATGAGGTTTTGTTACCAACAAGTGTCATGAAGCAATGCTGAGCGTGAGAAAATGGCACTGGCAGTTGAAGCTTTTAGCTTTCTGTGCTTGGGACAAAAGTCTTCCCTGTCCCCTGTGGTTTTTCACTCTCTAATAATCGACTTAAGCTGGATTCGTAGAGTCACTACTGATGTTTCTTCTAACAGGCCGGGACATGAGAAAGCAGAGTTGCGATCCGTGTTCATGAGTTGTCCCAGGTGATAGTCCTGTCCACTCCTCCTCTCACATGTTCGGGGTTTACATTAACCTGAGTAACACTTTGCTGCTTCTGAGCAACCGCTCCCTGTAGGTTCCCTGTTGGAGCAACCTGTGTGACCTCTCTGCCCATGAGGACTCTTGCTTGAAGGGCTTTGCCTTCTGAATCCAAGATTCACCTGTGCTTTTCACCTCCCTGAACTGACTTCCAGTTGTAGGAAGAGGCAAATGTTATAATCACTTTGCTACTGGGAGGGGGCGTAGGGAGACTGGGTGCTTGTGAGAGCTCCCTGATGCTGTTTTGAGTTGCTTAGTTTTGTTTCTGCTGTAGAAATAATGATGAGTGTCGTTTTGTTCTTGTTCGAAAGGCTTGCTTTACCCTCTCCCCCCTGCAGAGAGACTGGAATAGTTTAAGTTTTCTAAAATATGAATGGCTTGCTCAAAATTGGGCAGCACATAATACAAGATTAATTTTAAGTACCCCTTGCTAAAGGGCTGAATGAACTTTTTTTCACAAAATCATCACACAGCAGTGCTAATTTTTCTTGCACAAGTTGATGCAAATTGAACTGAAGGTTCTTGTTCTCGTCACTGTGTAATAATAGTTCACATTGTCACCTGATAGGTAGTGGATAATACATAAATAAAGGGAAAAGCCTTCAGTAGTCTAGAAAACCTGTAGGGATGCTTTCAAGCCTGAATCCTTTGCTGTGTTGGGTTCGGAATGTGAGTCTTCCTTGAGGATGCTTGCTCAAATTCTTGGCACCGCGGCTGTTTATTTTTCCCTTTCTCTTTGTGTGTTCCCCTTCCTTTAAGGACATTCTCATTCTGTCATGTTTTCTTGCACTTAATTCACTACATTCAACGACCAGAACGTTTGCAGTAGTTTGTGTGTGGTGGGAACGCAGCCACTCAGAAACCAGGCGGCTTCTTCTGTGATGCAAGCTGGCTCGTGCTGCATCTATTCAGAGTTGCTGCCATTTCATACTTGCCTTTTTCCTTATAGTTTTTAAAGTCACTGGAACTATAATGCTAGAGTGTGTTATTGCTTGTTTCTCTTCCCACTCCTGCCCTAGCTTTACTTTGTAAGTTTGAAAGCATTTAGAAAATACCTTTTTTTTAAAAAAATTATTATTTCAGGTCCCTTTCATGGTTTGAAATGCTTAAAAAGTGCTTATAAGACAGCAGTGAACAGGTGGATGGGGGAAGGTTTCGTACCTGGAATTATCTTGGATGTTCTTTTAATGGAATTTATTTCAAATGGATTCCTTCAGGTGGAGGGCTGGAAAGTTTGCTAGCAAAGTCTCAGCAACTAGGCTGGTGAAGGGGCTGGAGAACAGGCCTTATGAGGAACAGCTGAGAGAGCTGGGGGTGTTTAGCCTGGAGAAGAGGCGGCTGAGAGGAGACCTCACTGCTCTCTACAACTACCTGAAAGGAGGTTGTGGAGAGGAGGGAGCTGGGCTCTTCTCCCAAGTGACAGGAGACAGGACAAGAGGGAATGGCCTCAAGCTCCACCAGGGGAGACTTAGGCTAGAGATTAGGAGGAAGTTTTTTACGGAAAGGGTCATTGGGCATTGAAATATGCTGCCCAGGGAGGTGGTTGATTCGCCTTCCCTGGGGGTGTTTAAGGCGCGGGTGGACTGGGTCCTGAGGGACATGGTTTAGTGTTTGATGGGAATGGTCGGACTCGATGATCTGATGGGTCTCTTCCAACCCGGTGATTCTGTGATTTAAGCACACTTCCAGAACATATAGAATTCCATTCTCGTTTAAAACGTTGCAGTTAATACGTGTGCACTTTTGTGAAATTCTCCTTTTATCTTCAGAACAGGTGAGCAAACCACAGGTGGTGGAATATGGCTGGACAAATATCAGAATCTGATCAGATCAAGCAGGTAAGATGCCGAGTTTTCAGGAGTGGTGGCTTTTAAGGTCTTATATTACATTCTTACATAGAGTAAAAAGTGTAGGGCATGGAAAAAAATAGAAAGTTTGAGTTACCTGCGTTAAGACTAGTTCTGTAGCAACCAAAATTTCATAGAACCCATAGAATGGTTTGAGTTGGAAGGGACCTTCAAGATCATCCAGTTCCACCCCTGTGTCATGGGCAGGGACACCTCCCACTGGATCAGGGGCTCCATGCCCCATCCAACCTTTTCCCATCCATGGAGACAGCGTAGGGTCTGATTTGTTTACCCAACACCATTTGGTGCTGAAATCTTCCGACTGATAGTAAATTTTTGTAGTGACTTGTCCTTTAAATGTTAGTGTCACCAGGTGGCCCGTGCAGCGCCTGTAATAAGAATTGATGTAGGTTTGTTTGTTTTTTTTTAATGCGCATTGTCTGTCAATTTTTACTTACAGTTCAAGGAGTTTCTGGGAACGTACAATAAACTGACAGAAAACTGCTTCCTGGATTGCATAAAGGATTTCACTAGCAGAGAGGTTCAACCAGAAGAGGTGGGTAATGTTTCCTGTGCTTTTAATGACCCTTTGGTGTGGAATGATAGAATCGCTTGGTTGGAAAAGGCCTTTGAGACGGAGTCCAGCCATACCTACCCACTACTAAACCAGATCCCTGAGCACCTCATCTTACCTGTCTTTTAAATCCGTCCAGGGATGGAGACTCCACCACCTCCCTGGGCAGCCTGTTCGAATGCTTCATCGCTCTTTCTGTAAAGAAGTTTTTCCCAATATCCAGTCTAAACCTCCCCTGGAACAACTAGAGACCATGTCCTTTGTCCTGTCACTTGGGAGAAGAGACCACCACCCGCCTCACTGCAACCTCCTTTCAGGGAGCTGGAGAATAACGAGATCTCCTCTCAGCCTCCTTTTCTCCAGGCTAAACAATCCCAGTTCCCTCAGCTGCCTCTCGTAAGACTTGTAGCATTCAAATTTCAGAAACATCTTAGAAACTTTAAATGAGCTAAAAAGCTAGTTAGCAGTCTTTACTGGAGTGTAGGTGTCTGGGACTTAGCTTCCAAGTGAGAAAGGAAGTGAGTTTTGTAGTTTTGCTTCTCTGAGTATGTCCTAAGGTGCTGGCAATTACTTCTTTGCACCCTAACAGTTTCTTTACAAAAGAAACCAGCCAAACAAAAACTCAAGCCGAACACTTTTGATGAGTTTACATCATCAGTGCTGTACTCAGCACTGGTGAGACCGCTCCTTGAATCCTGTGTGCAGTTCTGGGCCCCTCACCATAAGAAGGATGTTGAGGCTGTGGAGCGAGTCCAGAGAAGAGTGACAAGGCTGGTGAAGGGGCTGGAGAACAGGCCTGATGAGGAACAGCTGAGAGAGCTGGGGGTGTTTAGCCTGGAGAAGAGGAGGCTGAGAGGAGACCTCATTGCTCTCTGCAACTACCTGAAAGGAGGTTGTGGAGAGGAGGGAGCTGGTCTCTTCTCCCAAGTGACAGGGGACAGGACAAGGGGGAATGGCCTCAAGCTCCACCAGGGGAGATTTAGGCTAGAGATTAAGAGGAAGTTTTTTATGTAAAGGGTCATTGGTCACTGGAATATGCTACCCAGGGAGGTGGTTGATTCACCTTCCCTGGAGGTGTTTAAGTTACGAGTAGACGAGGTGCTGAGGGACATGGTTTAGTGTTTGATGGGAATGGTTGGACTCGATGATCCAATGGGTCTCTTCCAACCCGGTGATTCTGTGATTCTGCATTACAGACGAACTACGGCCTAGGACCTCTTGAAGCTTTGTTATTGTCATCTTTTCAGCGTGTAGACGCAGAGGGAATCTTCCCTATCTCGTTGCAAGTATTGGTTGCTCATTGCAACTTGGTGTGTTTCATTATCTGAGCGATCGGGGGAGGTTCTTGTTCCTCAGCTTCTGACGGGCGGTATCGCTGTGGACGTGGAGGTTGCCCCCCTACAGCCTCCGTCTCACTCTTTGAATGTAGAACCCTACAGGAACACTTGTTTACTTGACCACATTCCCTGTGTTGTAGTGAATCACAGGAACACAGGCCTCCAAAGCTCTGGCTGTTCAATCCACTTCTCTGCATTGCAGGGAGCTCCATCACAGTCATCTGCAAAAAAAAAAGATTAAGCTCTCAATAAGATTAACTGCAGTTTTTTGGCTCTCCTCTCCTGTCGAGAGCCTGCTTCAGAATCTTATAATTTTGTTGGTTAAAAGTCCAATAACCTTTTCTTGACTCTGCTGGTAGGTAGGGTTAAAAAACCCTCAAGTTTTAAAGTAACCATTGGATTTGTGCTTTTTTCTGCATCCTTGGAGCTTTACTCCTCAGCACAGGCAAAAACCGTGCCCCTCTTCAGCTTTTGTTCTGCTGTGCTATTCAGAGCTCTCTGAGCTTCCCAAGACAGGTTCCTTGTTTCCTTCATCTGTGCTGTGTCTGCATTAGTGGAGGTTTTATTAACTACAGGAGGTCAGAATTATTCTGGGTAAGGTCTTGTTACTGACTTTCACTCGTTTTGAGTTGCTTGAACCATACGAAGAGCGTCACTAACAGAAGCATTAGTGGCACAACCTCTTTACCTTTCTGGGATGGTGTCTGATTTCCAGTGAAGAACTGTACTTCTTCCTTCTGTCGCTCAAAGCGTTACTAGAATTTTTGCTTTAACGGTTCGTTTAGTCTTTCGTTAAAGAGCTGGGATCCAAAACCAAAGAATGCTCCTTTGAGGGGAATTAAAGACCACGGGACGCTGGTCTGATCTGGCAGGGAAATCACAGAATGCCGGGTTGGAAGGGATCTCGGGGATCATCTGATCATCCAACATTTTTTCCTGTGTGGCCCCTCCTATAAAGGGAGTCTCCATCCTCTTGGCAGACGCCCTTTATGTACTGGGACACGGGAATAAATTCTCCCCTAAGCCTTCTCCTCTCAAAGCTGAACAAACCCAGTTTTTTCAGCCTTTCTTCCTATGGAAGGTGACCCAGTGGCCCTTCTCCAACTCGTCCGCATCTTTTTTGTGCAGCGGCGACCAAAACTGGACGCAGGACTCCAGATGCAGCCTGGCAAGCGCTGAGTAGAGTGGAATAACAACTTCTTTATTTCTGCTGGTGATGCCCTTCTTGATACGCCCCAGAGTCCTGTTGAAATCTAAAGTTGTAATTCCTTGTTAAACAATCAAGATGAAATCTAAAGTTGTAGTTTCTTGTTAAACAATCAAGAAACTCCATGAATCTCCTTTGGGATTGTACAATTAAAAAAAGCAGCTTCTGACCTCTTTCCCTTTAGCGAGTCTGCACTGCAAGTCCAGACTTCCCCGGGCGCCCGATCGCAAATACCACACCCTCTGGGCTTAAGGTCGTTCCAGAATTTCTTTCCTAGTCAGACTTAATTCTTGGTTAGCAGGTTTTGCTGTAGGTGGTGCCAGGACAAGGAGAGGGTAGGGCAGGTGGTGTGCTGAGCTCCACGGGGTTTTTTGTCTTGTTCATTTTCAACCCTTCTGCTTTCCACACCTCTTCATCCTGAGCAGAACCAAGGCAATTTCTGGTTTTCCGGTGACGCTGCAAAGTCACCCTCTGTCTTTCCTATTTCAATTTATTAATTTTTACAGTGGTAGCGAGGTTCAGAACCATGACACACAATATCCAATTGGCAGAACTGTTGCTCAGAAATCTTGTAAGTCTTCTTCTGTACTTAAAAAGGCCTCCTAAGTTTAAAAACTAATACCAAGTATGGAATAGGCCCTGGTATTTCTTTCCCTGTCCAGCTGACTGATAGAACTTGAGAGGGAGCTCTGGCTGCTTCTGGGAAGGTTAACCAGCAAGAACAGGGTGACTGGGAGAGCTGATAGGAACAAGGTCAAAAAAGGCTAAACTGAGCTAGCACACGATAGAGCACGTTTGGCTGTCAAAGATAGTCTCTGTAAAGAGAATTAAAAGAATATACTAATCTAAGAGGCTAAGTATTTATTGCAAAATAAAATGCTTCTGTAGACACGCTGCAGCCCCTCAATGTCCATTTTGTGGTGAGGTGGTTGTAGAGAGCAATGAGGTCTCCCCTCAGCCTCCTCTTCTCCAGGATAAACACCCCCAGCTCTCTCAGCCGTTCCCCATCAGGCCTGTTCTCCAGCCCCTTCACCAGCCTTGTTGCTCTTCTCTGGACTCGCTCCAGAGCCTCAACATCCTTCTTGTGCTGAGGGGCCCAGAACTGCACACAGGATTCAAGGAGCGGTCTCACCAGTGCTGAGTCCAGAGGGAGAAGAACCTCCCTGGCCCTGCTGGTCACACCGTTTCTGATCCAAGCCAAGATGCCATTGGCCTTCTTGGCCACCTGGGCCACTGCTGGCTCATGTTCAGTCACTGTCAACCAACACCCCCAGGTCCCTCTCCTCCTGGCAGCTTTCTAGACAGGCTTCTCCCAGTCTGTAGCTGCTCAGGGTTGTTGTGCCCTAAGTGCAGGACCCGCCATTTGGCCTTGTTGAGGTGACAGTTTCTCAAGTAGGATATTGTGAGAAACAGTGTCAAAGGCTTCACTGATCCACAGTTACGCTACACCCACAGCCTTCCCCTTGGCCAGCAAGTGAGTCACCTTGTCAGAGAAGGAGATCAGGTTCATTTGGCAGGACCTGCCTTTCATAAACCCCTGCTGACTGGGTTTTCCCTGTCTGTGATTCTATTTAGGGTCCTGTTTGGGGAAGTGCTTTAATTGCTGCTTGAAGCCTTCTGTTCCCTTCTTCCTGCAGATGACGTGCTCGGACCACTGCCTACAGAAGTACTTAAAGATGACGCAGAGGATCTCCATGAGGTTCCAGGAGTACCACATTCAGCAGAACGAAGCCCTGGCAGCTAAAGCCGGACTGCTTAGCCAGCCTCGTTAGAGGAGAGCGCTCTGCTCAGACCTCCCAAGCAGTGCCCGTGTCTCTTGGGCGAGAGAACACACTTTAAATTTTCTACTGCCAGGATGTATGTCTGGCAACTCACAAGAGCGTTCCAGATGCAGCACAGACAGTGGAAACCATAGAGGGTTAAACAAGAAGCCATGCTGGACCAGCAGTGGAGTCTGTCCTGAGGTCCTGTTTGCTCCACGAGGGAGTAACGCTGACACGAACTTTTCCAGGGCCGACAGACCACGATGTTTAAATTTCAGGGGTGGGAGGGAGGGCTGCAATTCCTTTCTGCAAGGACAGGGTCAGATGAAAAAAAGTGTAAGATAGGAAGTACACTTTTTTTAATTTAATTCAAGTGAAATAAATGGGAACTGTGTGCTCACGCGTTTGTTCTTTGCAGAGATGGGTTTTTAGGCCACTGCTTGAGAGCACTGTTTTGTTGCTGTGATCACAGTCCTCAGCCACTGCAGAGTTCTGATAGGTAAGAATTTTTAATAGGTAACAATTATTGACTTTGTTTCAGCACCTGAGGATTTGAGGGTGCTGAGGGACATGGGTTAGTGTTTGATGGGAATGGTTGGACTGGATGATCCGGTGGGTCTCTTCCAGCCTGGTGATTCTATGATTCTATGATTTGTGAGTGTATTATTTCTCCTAATTTGGGGAGAACTTCCACTGAGCCGCCCTCACAGAGCCTCGGGCTCATTTTGGCTCTCCTGGAGTGCTGGAGGGTGATGATTACAGAGCGTGGAGCCATGGGTGGTTATAAATGACAGACAACTGCTGTTGCTAATGGGTTCAAGCAGGGAGCCGTGCTCTGCCAGCTCACCCTTAGGTTATGTTTGCCTCTTGCTTCCCCAGGTCGCTGACAATGGTCACTGGGCACTGGCAGAGGCTGCCCAGGGAGGGAGTTGAGTCACCTTCCCTGGAGGGGTTTAAGGGACGGGTGGACGAGGTGCTGAGGGACATGGGTTAGAGATTGGTGGGAATGGTTGGACTCGATGATCCGGTGGGTCTCTTCCAACCTGGTGATTCTCTGATTCTGTGAATGCCAGCAGAAAGTACAAGGTTGGCACAAAACCATGTCGTCTTTGCTGCTGGCTGAGTGCAGAGGGAAGTTTGTGGAAGCAGTTGTTCCGATGTTGTGGTTTTGATTTAGGAAACACATCAGGCCTTTGAAAGAGTCTTGGGAGCTGAAACCCTGCAGTCAGATTGGCAGTGCTGCAGAACGACTGCCAACGGGTCTTTAGTTCCAGCTAATAAGATACAGTAACAAAAACAACTGAACATCAGGATTACTGTATCGATTTTGAGATCAAGCAACGAAGACTGAAATAGAGCGATTTGATGTGAGCTGCCAGGTTCTGTTGTTGGGGAGAAAGGCTACAAGAAGGAATAGCAATGGCAGGAAGCCTGCCCACGTGCTTTTTTGTTGTTCCCTTCTCCACAGCTTTTGATTTCCAGCAGCACTTTGACAGAAAGATCTCCTGCCTACATCTTTTCTTCACTACTCCAGCTCTTGGCTACCTGCTACCTGTGCTGCTCTGCTTGCTGCTGTTTAGAGCTGTCCCAGCTCTCCACGGAAANGTTTGACAGAAAGATCTCCTGCCTGCATCTTTTCTTCACTACTCCAACTCTTGGCTACCTGGGCTGTGGATTCCCAGCCCCTGCCTGCAGCGCAGGGCGCCTGCTACCTGTCCCAGGTAGCTGTCCCAGCTCTCCACGGAAATCTGTTCAGGTGTCTTTCAGCACTGGTAGAAGTGCATGTGGTCCAAATGCCTCATTTACATGTGTTTTGTACCAGCCATATCGCAGCTCTTCCCTGCGTAGCCCATGCCGCGTTACCTTGGAGATGGCAAGGAGCTCACTCTAAAATATTAGGGGCTAGAAAGAGTCCAAATAAGGCAGCAAAACTCTGCTATCTTGATTTTTCAGAGGAATAACAGGCTAATAATGTCTAGAGTGTTCACAACAACTAGGCCACCAGTGTTATGGCCAATTAGAAATAATAGATCCATAGCAAAGATTTCGGGTTTTCTTTAAAGCAGTCATTTTGTTAAGCATTTGAAATCAATGCATGGTTGAAATGATCCTCGCCTTCCCTGGAGGTGTTTAAGGTGCAGGTGGATGAGGTGCTGAGGGGCGTGATTTAGAGATTGGTGGGAATGGTTGGACTCGATGATCCAGAGGGTCTCTTCCAACCTGGTGATTCTATGAAATCTCAGGAAATCCATTAACCTCAGCTCCAAAATGTCTTGAATGAGGCTGGCTGAAACTCTAAGCCCTGTAAAAGCAGTCGAAGCTTGTGACACCAAAACATGCATTGTGCTTGCACCTTGAGTTTCAAGAAAACAGCATGAAAAGAACTCTAAATAGAGCTAAACTTCTGCTGAATATTAGAATTAATTAATACTTATCTCAGCTTCATGTTTCTTAGTGTTTTGGTGTTAGGTTCCTTCTGTAAACACCACAGGGAGCATTTGGCATTCAAGCATTCGTAGTTGAGGACTATAAAGTGATGGTCACATCTGGATTTCTCACATACAAAACCAGAGGTAATTGTAAGACACTAAATTACTCTCAGGAAGAAAAACATCTCCACTTAAAATGCTGGAACAGACCCTGACTGGTTGGAATTTTTCATATCAAGACTGACTCTCCTCTAACCTGAGGGAGAGCAAGAGCAGCGCCGAGGGAGCTGGGCTCGCTCTAAATATTTAAGGTAGAATACTTGAAAGATCATCACTTGTTTATGTAACACGAAGGGGAGCTTTATCTAAATTTCAAAGTCGAAATTCAGTTGGTGGCTATTTCTGTGTCCCACAGATCCTGCCCTTTCTAGGCTATGGAATTAGGGACTCCTTTCCCCTCTCCTGCTGGAGCACACGTTGAGTTTGTGCTGCTACTGCTCAGGGACATGGGTTTGAGTCATGGCTGAGAGAAGAGGGTTTCCAGCCCCCTTGGAGATAGAATCATAGAATCACCAGGTTGGAAAAGACCCACTAGATCATCAAGTCCAACCATTCCCATCAATCACTAACCCATGTCCCTCAGCACCTCGTCCATCCATCTTTTAAACCCGTCCAGGGAAGGTGACTCAACCCCCTCCCTGGGCAGCCTCTGCCGGTGCCCAGTGACAGGGCAATAACCTGAAATGAGAAAGAGTGAGGAGAGCAGAGAACCATGAGAGACCTGACTGAACACCAGCGATGGGGCCCTTGACTATAAAAAGGAGTGAGAGCTCCATGGAGGAACTGCTGGGATCGCACACAGCCGTCACCCATGGTGGGACACAGCGCAAGCAGGAGGAATCGTGTATTTAGGGGATTTCTGTCACGGGATCACAGAATGGTTTGAGTCAGAAGGGACCTTAAAGCCCTTCCAATCCCACCCCCCGGCCATGGGCAGGGACACCTCCCACTGGATCAGGGGCTCCAAGCCCCATCCAACCTGGCCTTGAACGCCTGCAGGGATGGGGCAGCCACCACTGCTCTGGGCAACCCAGCCCAGGGCCTCCCCAGCCTCACAGGAAAACCTTTCTTCCTAATCTCTTGTCTAAATGTCCCCTCTGTCAGGGCAGATTTCTGTCATCTTTTTCAGTAACTTTAAACCTAAATTCCTAAGGGAAGTCAGTTTCAGGCTACGAATGGGCATCAAGTTTTAAGCTACGCATACGCCTAAACTAATGGCTTGCTAAGAAATAAAAAAATCCACCCCTGTGCAATATATAAGAAAGTTATTTCACAAAGATTCCACATCTTACCCCTCCTTACGTAACAGGCGTAGCTGGCAGGATCACAGCAAACTGGGTCAGGCTGTACCCAGCTGAGGGATTAGATGAGGAGTCATTGAGAAAGAGCTGAAGACACTGACAGAGCTGGAATGGAAATGTTGGGGGGTTACGGTAAAGAACAGTGAGAGAGACAGAGGCAATCAAACACACCTGGGCCCCTCCCCAGCAAGGCCAGGAGGGAGAGTTAAGCAAACACCAATGAGCAGCCTGCAGGTTTTCATGCTGTAACACTGTTCTCAGGCCGATTTGCTTTGCTGTGAACAGTGAAACAGAGAAAGTCAGCGTCTCAGCGCTTCCATGAGAGCTTTGTGCCAGCAAATTAAACCCACATGTCATAAAGAAGATGCTTTTAAACCTTTGAAAACTATTAGTACAGGATAAGAAACCGTGCAACGGTACCAACTCGTAAATAGAGCAAGTCAACTCATAAAATAGCGAGTCCAGAGGACACAGAGATGATGCGAGGGCTGGAGAACCTCCTGTATGAGCACAGGCTGAGAGCTGGGAGAGTTCAGCCTGGAGAAGAGAAGGCTCCAAGGAGACCTTGTAGTGACCTTCCAGTAGTGAAAGGGGCTCCAGGAAAGCTGGGCTCTTGATCAGAGAGTGCAGGGATAGGACATGGGGGAGCAGGGGAAATCGAGATTAGATCTCAAGAAGAAATTTTTTATGGTGGGGATGGCCTGGCCCAGGCTGCCCAGAGCAGGGGTGGCTGCCCCATGCCTGGAGGGGTTCAAGGCCAGGTTGGATGGGGCTTGGAGCCCCTGATCCAGTGGGAGCTGTCCCTGCCCATGCCAAGGGGTGGGATTGGAAATGCTTTAAGGTCCCTTCCAACTGAAACCATCCCACGATTCAATCATTCTATGAACTAGCAGGCAGGTGCAGGCCTGAAGCAGAACCAAGCAGCACAGCCCCACTCTGAAACAGAAAGCAGGAGCTCTTAAAATGGGAAGGAGCAGGTATACAAATATAAATAGGACTGAGATGATTCAAAACAAAGAGGAAGCCAGGGGTTCCTAGAAAGGGTGAGCAGCAGTCTGCTTTCACAATCAGGCTGCCTTATCTTTTTGGCTGGCACTAAACGATGTTGCTGCATCTGTCGCCGGGCTGTGACTAATCACTAAATCCACCACACGGCTGCAGCACAACAAGCGCACGTTCAGACCAGCGACTCTCCAACGCGAAAAAACGAATTTATATATTCCTCCAAAGCAATGGGTGAGATTAAAAAAGTGCTCGTAGAATGTGGGGAACTCGCAGATTCCCAAGGCAAATAAAAAATACCTCAATAGATTAATTACCAGTGACTTAGTGGTAACTAATAAAGGTGAATAACCTTAAACTCTCCCATAAACCTCTTACAAAAATCATCCTGTTTGGTGGAAGATGATATGACAGATTTTCTCAAAATTTGAGGGCAATAGCTTGATAAACGTTGTGAGCTGATCAAAAAAAGGCTTTTTCCTAAGCCCTGGAATTACACTGAGTCAGTTGCTGGCAACATCCCCTTGGTCCCACTGCTTTATTATGGAATAATCAGGCTGGAAGAGACCCACCGGATCATCGAGTCCAACCGTTCCTATCAAAATGTTCTTTACATCTCCAGAGGTGGCCTCTATCCCGCATGTTGTAGCAAATAATGAAACCTCAAGTACAGAGAAATAAAAATAACCAAGATTTGAATGCGCAGTATCCACAAACACAAGGACACAGTGAAGCAAACAGCTCGACATCTTCGTGTGACCACACTCACCTTTTGTTTCAGCCAGTAAATCTGTCTCCCGGCTCAGCCGTCAGATTTGTCAAGCGCTCGAACTAAACGTGCTCTTTGCTTCAAAATAGCACAACAGCATTTCCCAGGCTCGCCGAATTCCAGAAAATGATGCCCAGGAAACCCATTTGGCTGCCTCATCGATCCAGTCATATTTTTAACAGGGAAAAGAACAATAAGAATATTCACAGAATCGGAGAATGGGTGGAAGGGACCTTAAATCTCACCCAGTTCCAACCCCCTGCTAGTGGCAGGGACGCCTCCCACTGGATCAGGGGCTCCAAGCCCCATCCAACCTGGCCTTGAACCCCTCCAGGGATGGGGCAGCCACTTGTCTGGACCTCACAGGAAAACATTTCTTCCTAATGTGGGAAAATCCATTTGGCTGCCAAACATACCTGGAGAGAGGTGTCTCTCAGGAGTGGATGGTCTGATTGACACACAGGAACCGACAATCCCAAGATCCAGCTGCTGTTTCCAGCTCCCCATCAGAGCCATCCCAGGTAATTCTGGCTGCCCCTGCTGCGTGCCTCCCTCCATATACAACGTTAATCCATTTTAAACATTCCTGCCTAGATTATTCTAATATCGCACCTTTTAAAAGTCAGATTCAAGTGGGACTGGTGCAAAATACCCCAGAAAGCAAAGAAGCACTTCAATCACCTTCCCTCTCGCTCTGCAGTCCTTCCACTGAAAGGAAAGGCTCTCCCTGGGAAGCTCGGCCTCCTTGCGCCTCATGAAGATACACACTCGTGTTGGCCCTCGTTACACTGTTCTTTCACTAATTACTGCTGCAGAGCTGCGTCACCTCTGTTGAAATAAAAGCCGGCGCTTATTGTTTTGCCGTCTTCCCTGCTCCTGCCTGGTGTGTTCGAACCGATTAGGCAAGAGAGGGTTTCTCGAACACAAGGAATCTGATTTAGGAGCCAGGAACAAGGGGAGATTGAAGTGGGTGTCGCTAAATTTCCACAAGAGAGAAAAATAAAACCTCATTGCTACATATGTAGCCGGTACACTTCATGGAAAATAAGTAAAACTGAAAACAAGTAGGAAAATGAAACTTTTCTTACCTTCTGTCCTCACACACCAATGGTTCAAGGGTTTTCCAACCGTCAGCCTCCTGCTGTTACTAATACGCAAGCAGCTAGTTCTTTGTATCAACGACAGGAGGTGGAGGAAAGTCTGAATTTCCTTACAACCCTGTTTTTTTTAACACTTCTAACGGTGTTTGATTCCATAATCTTAATATTTTTCCCTCCTACCTACGCTGAGAGAACACGTATCCTTTTTGGGGAAAACTGCAAACAATTAGAAAGGAGGAAAAGAACACGAAGACTGCCAAGAGGGGGCTTTGTTTTCTCTTGCTCTTGCAAACACGGTACCTAATATCCTGTTAAAAAAGAAATCTCAATTCGCTATAATCATAATGATGCATCCTCAACAGCATAAACTGTCATTAAAGGCAGCAGAAGACACTTTGGAACTTACTTTATGTCAACAAAGCAGAAATAAGGGGATTATGGTAAAGTTAGAAATAAGAGACTTATTTTTTTTTGTTGATTCACCTTCCTCACAGGACAGTCCCATATTGCATCCTTAATCTTTCTCCCCGTGGTATTTTTAAATGTCCTAAGAAACTACTTTAAACATCTACTCAACGATCTGGCTGCCTGATGCATTTCTGGCCAGAGAGATAAAGCTAGGAAGTTGCTGATGTGCTGGAGGAACTGCTAAGTAGCTCAGACAGATGTTAAGATAGCCGCATAAAATACAATTGATCCTATTCTTTCATCAAACACTAAACACAGAAGATAATTCGAGATAATGTGACCCCACGCTGTAAGAACTGCTTTTCATTTATAGCGATTACAAGACTAATTAGTAAAAGCTGGCTCTGAAAAAAAGCCTTTACGACAATTTCACAGAATCGGGGAATCATTTAGATGGAAAATACCTTTTGAGTCCAACCACGCCTGTCCACCANCCTCAGCCTCCTCTTCTCCAGGATAAACACCCCCAGCTCTCTCAGCTGTTCCTCATTAGGCCTGTTCTCCAGCCCCTTCACCAGCTTCGTTGCTCTTCTCTGGACTCGCTCCAGAGCCTCAACATCCTTCTTGTGGTGAGGGGCCCAGAACTGCACATGGGATTCGAGGAGCGGTCTCACCAGTATCAGAGAAGATACTGACGCTCACTACAAGCTCTTTTAGGGAGCTGTAGACAATAATAAAGTCGCCCTTCAACCCCCTTTTCTCCAGGCTAAACAGCCCCAGCTGCTCCTTATAAGACTAGTGCTCCAGCCCCTTCCCCAGCTGCGGGTAACACTCAATCCCTAATTTATGGACCTTAATTTTCCTATTTAGGTTAAGTCCAGACACTTACAAGACCCATCACTTAAAATAAAAGTAGAATATGAAGCCTATGTTTAAAACATGGCCTTTATTAATGCTGTCTAGTGAGCTCCATAACTTATCTTACATCGAAATAGTTCTGCTTTGCTTAAGAAAAGACAGAAAAAGTGCATTTACAAGAGAACTTTTTCTTTAATTTTCTGCCAAAACGGAAGGAGTCGAAACCACAAGTTGACAAATGTCGTAAAATGAAATCTCAAGAAACAGCCATTTCAGTCCTGCTACGCCATCGCTAGTGTTCCTTCTGCCGCGTGAACCAGAGTATCCTGATATACAGTCTAGAGCATCTATGTTATTATCACTCTACGGCATATTAAACACAGAAAAAAAGGGTTAGGAACCCCTCTCAATGTACAAACATGGATAAAAAAATCGATAAAAAAATCACTTTTATACATACCGTATATTGCAAACGGCTTTAAATACATGGGGGTTTGGGAAGAGCTATTTACAAACTGTATTGCCCGTGGGACAATCCACGGGCAGAGCAGACACAGTTGCTTTTACTCTTATCGTTGCATCTCAACTTTGGGAGATAGAAATTCATTCGGCAGTACAGCAAAACGTTAAGAACTCGTGAGAAAGTTGATCCGAAGGGCAACCCAATAAATTCTGCTCCTCAAAAAACAAGGTTGAGCACTAGGACTGCCAAAGTTTCCAAATAAAAGCCGTGGATGAAGCCAGCCGCCCGCTGACGGACCCGACGCACGGGCACGGCTCCGGGATGGAACCTCTAAGATCACTGGTGATCATGTTCTAATCCAAAGACTGAACTAACCTAGAATTTCTTTTATTTTTCTTTTTTTTTTTCTAATTTTATTAATATTTTAAAAAATACATAAAAATACAACATCCAATGTCTGAATAAATATATTTAACAAGTCGCAAGATAACCTTATTTTACACAAAAAAATTTCCGCTTTAGAAATCTTGTTAAATAAATTCATCGCTGTTATATATTTCATTTTTTCCCCCGTCTTTTCGTAACAAAATAAAAACTCTGAAATTACATAGAAAAAAGACAAAATATTTTTGTCAAGGGATAAGATAGTCCACTGAAAACCTATTCACAATTCCACTGTAAACATTAATAAACATTAAAATATTTGCATAACTGTGTGCTCAAAAATCCTATAAAAAGTGGAAGACTTGTTACAACTGTAGTTTTCAGTCAACTACACTTCCTTTCACAATTTATTTTGTCCTATTTACACCTTTTCAAACCGGGCACGTCGCTGAACGCATGACTTTGGCAGTTCTGGATCGCAAGTGCTTCCGCAGAGAGAGGAACGACTCACCCCGCGCCAACGTGCGGCTCGGCAGACGCGCAGCGGTCGCTCGGTTCTCTCGGATAACGGCTCCGGCGGCTGCTCGGCGCACTCGCTCGGCTAAGATCTCCCTAGAACACCTGAATGCTTCATCGAACGAAACGTTTCAAATTTGATAAGTGCCCTTTCTCTGCGTTAAGAAAAAAAAAAAAAAAGGAAAAAAAAAAAACAAAACAGAAAAACACAATGACGAGCACGTCGTGTCGTGCCTACAAACCTTCAGTTACCAAGGAGCTTAATTTCTCAGAACAGTAAATTAAACCAAAGAGGAGGGGAGGAGGGGAGACCGGGTACAGTCCAGCAGTGGAAGTGTGTACAGAAGAGACTTGGCGATGTCAAACCAGTCGAGTGCTTTTTCTGCGGTTGAATTTCAGGCTTTATGTCCATGGCAGCAAGCTGCTGGCAAGGCAGAGAAATGTGTATCACCTGCACTCTACAGCCAGCACGTTTTGTGGAGGAGAAGACGACGACGGGCTCATTCCAGTGTCTGACGAAGCAGATGACATGGACGCTCCTGTATGAGACACTGAATATAAAGAGCAATGGGTCAGCATCAGCTTATCAAGTACGTGTCACAATGAAAATTGTCCTGGGTTATGAGAACCAAGTGGCCACCAGGACTGGGAAAGTGATTCTGCCCCTGTACTCGGCCCTGGTGAGGCTGCACCTTAAATCCTGGGCTTAGTTTTGGGCGCCTCACTACAAGTACATTGAGGGGCTGGAGCATATTCAGAGAACAGCAACAAAGATGGTGAAGGGGCAGGAGAACAAAGGTTATGAGAGGAGGCTGAGGGACCTGGGGTTGTTTAGCCTGGAGAAAAGGAGGCTGAGGGGAAACCTTATTGTTGTCTACAACTGCCTGAAAGGAGGCTGTAGCAAGGTGGATGTCAGTCTCTTCTAAATAAGAAGTGTTAAAGTGAGAGGAAATGGCCTCAAATTACACCAGGAAAGGTTTAGAATAGATATCAGGAAAAATTGTCTTCACTGAAAGGGTACTCAGGCTCTAGAACAGGTTGCCCAGGGCAAGGGTTGAGTCACCATCACTGGAGGTATTTAGAAGACGGGTAGATGAGGTGCTCAGGGATTTGTTTTAGTAGTGGACAGGTTTGTTTGGACTCAATCTCAAAAGCCTTTTTCACAGAATCACACAGAATCACCGGGTTGGAAGAGACCCATCGGATCATCGAGTCCAACCATTCCCACCAAACACTAAACCATGTCCCTCAGGACCTCGTCTACTCGTGACTTAAACACCTCCAGGGAAGGCGAATCAACCACCTCCCTGGGCAGCATATTCCAATGCCTAATGACCCTTTCCGTAAAAAACTTCCTC
>WAAB01000716.1:41965-56782 GCA_013389865.1 Piaya cayana
CTAGACATTAGGAGGAAGTTTTTTATAGTTATGGTCATTAGGCATTCGAATATGCTGCCCAGGGAGGTGGTAGATTTGCCTTCCCTGGGGGTGTTTAAGGCACGGGTAGACGAGGTGCTGAGGGACATGGTTTAGTGTTTGATGGGAATATTTGGACTCGATGATCTGATGGGTCTCTTCCAACCCAGTGATTCTGTGATCTCCATTAAGCATTAGAGCCACAGGAACTTATGTAGCCCTGAGCACTCCCTCCTTCCCTCCAGCATTTCAATCCTCAGCACGAGAAAATGCTCAGCACCATCCACTAACTGAAAAATGTCGCGTATTGTTTCACTAAACTATAAGAAATTGCTTGAATATTGTACATGCTATCAAAAAAATTAGTTTTCATCATTACTCCACCACACAACACAAGCACTTACTTTCTATAAGCAGTTTTTACATTGTAGGAAGCAGCCGAGTTCAAAATAGGAATGCCGAGGTCCATATAAATTTGCTTCCATATAGCACCACTCTCGATCTTTTGGAAATGGAAAATAAAGGAAAAAAAGGATTTTAGAAGTTTCGTTAACCAAAAAGATTAAGGAACAATACAGAAAAAAGCCACGAGCTACAACCTTTAAGACCTACTTAGCTCAGGAAACATCCACCACTTACATTGTCGCACCCACCCTGCTGATACACCAGCCGAAAGAGTTTGAAGAGGTTGAGGTCCTTGTAGCCCAAAACCGGTGGCTTATTGATAGGAGTACCTAAACCAAACAAAACCAGAAATGAGCAGTTACAAGAGAGAGCAGCAAACCGCTTCTTCCATTCCATACGATTATTATCTACCTACATTTAAAATCTGCGTTGGATACTTCCAAGAAACATAACCAGTCAACTGTTAAGGTTTCACCCTTCTTTGAATACATCACACGTTTCTGGGTGGTTTGTGAGCACCCTGGCACCAGCTGCCGGGTAACTGATTTCCCAACTTCCAATTGAGATTTGTGCAACAACCTTTATCCAACCGGCTGCCTCCCACTGTTCCTCTCTTGAACAGGGGGAACAGCCAGGATGACAGCAAACTCTACAGGGTGTCTGGCTGCAGTACAAGCTGGGAGATGACGTGATTGAAAGCAGCTCTGCAGAGGACTTGGGGGCGATGGCTGATGAGAAGCTCAATGCGAGTGGGCAACGTGTACTCGCAGCCAAGAAAGCCAACAGTGTCCTGGGTTGCATCAAAAATAGCGTGGGCAGCAGGGCGAGACAGAGGATTCCTCCTACTCCACTCTCCTGAGACCCTCCCTGGGGTATTGTGTCCCGTTCTGTAATCCCCAATATAAGAAGGATATTGAACTGTTACTACAGATCCAGAGGAGGCCATAGAATTGATTTGAGGACCGCAGCACCTCCCATATGAGGACAGGCTGAAAGACTTAGTCTTGTTCAGGCTGGAGAAGAGAAGGCTCCAGGGAGACCCTTGGAGCAGCTTCCAGCACTGAAAGGCGCTACAAGAAAGCTGGGGAGGGCACGTAGTGACAGGATGTGAGGGAATGGCTTTAAATTGAAAGGAGGAAGATTTAGATGAGACATAAGGAATAAATTGTTCACGCTGAGCATGGTGAGGCTCCAGCACAGGTTGCTCAGGGAAACTGCGGCTGCCCCATCTCTGGAGGTGTTCAAGGCCAGGCTGGATGGGGTTTTGAGCAACCTGATCCAGTGGGAGATGTCCCTGCCCATGGCAGGGGACTTGGAATTGGATGATCTTTAACGGTCCCTTCCAACCCAAACCATTCTATGAGTCTATGAATGCTGGAATACAGCATCGTGTG
Organism: Piaya cayana; assembly: GCA_013389865.1. NCBI lineage: Eukaryota > Metazoa > Chordata > Aves > Cuculiformes > Coccyzidae > Piaya > Piaya cayana. The sequence continues at coordinate 43,783 of WAAB01000716.1, forward strand.
AAGAGATTAACCCAAAGCACTGTGGTCTGAAAAAAAATAAATGAGAAAGAGGCAGAAATGTTGGATTAAAAAAAAAGATGCAAAGGCAAATTGTCAAGAATGTGAAAAAAACACAAAGCCCTAACAAAATATGAATATTTGGGAGAGTTCCTGGGAAAAGAAAGGACTCAAATTGGATGAGTGGCAATGATACAAAGAACAATAATTAACTGCAAAAGGAGAAACCAAAAGTGACTCAGGGCAAGTGGCTGCGTATGTAGGCAGCATTGCTCCCAGCAAGGAAACGCATCAAACATTGTCCTTGCTGCTTTTCATCTTCCTTCATCTTCACAAAATTATATTTGGAATCATTAAAATAATTTTACAGGACTTTGGGATTGCTGTTATGATTACTACAGGCATCAAAACATCCATACTGAGAGAACAGAATGTTGAACAAATCTGGTGGGAACAGGAATTTTGCTGTGAGGACAGAGTTAAAAAAAAGTAGGCAGACATGGGGAAAGACCCAGTCCTTAAAAAGTCCCATAATGTTGCTCAATTCACAATGCTGAAGAAGAGGACATTTTGATTAGATATTAGGAAGAAATGTCTTCCTGTGAGTGGGGTGAGGCGCTGGCTCAGGTTGCCCAGAGAAGTCATGGATGCCCCCACTCCTGGAGGTGCTGGGTGAGGCTTGGAACAACCTCATCCAGTGTGAGGTGTCCCTGCCCATGTCAGGGGCTGGAATTATATGGGCTTTAAGACTCCTTCCAACCCAAACCATTCTATGACATTCTAGCATAAAAAATGGTGTCTGGACCTCTTTCACAAAAGGTAACCTGCTTTCCCCCTCCCAGTTTTAAAACCTAAGAAAACTTTGCACTTTAAAAGGGGAAAAAGAAGGGTGGAAAACTTGAAACACTGCACGGACTTTACATTTGACTCTTCTTAGCTTTCAAATTCAAGTAAATCACCATCTGCTGCACTATATGCTTCTACAGAAATGTTGCTCAGGTAACTTTCATCAGGGAAAAGAAAGGAAAACAAAAAGTAGTTGCATTTATCATCTATCAATGTTACTGCACAATTAATACTGATGATATTTGAATTGAATTAGCGAGTTCATTAATAAAATGAATAAAACCACCATGTTTTAAAAGACGAAACTCTTTCTAGGTTTAAATATACAAAAAAACCCCCTCCAAACCGAAAAATCGGAGAAGAAAAAGGGGGTTGTGCAACCAAGGAACAGAAACCCTCCTATTTCAGTTTCTGATTCATCACAACTGCATCACATACATAGCACATCCACTTTTAATACATGTGTTGTGCCAGGACGAGACCACTCCTTGAACACTGTGTGCAGTTCTGGGCCCCTCACCATAAGGATGTTGAGGTTCTGGAGTGAGTCCAGAGAAGAGCAACGAAACTGGTGAAGGGGCTGGAGAACAGGCCTTATGAGGAGCGGCTGAGAGAGCTGGGGGTGTTTAGCCTGGAGAAGAGGAGGCTGAGGGGAGACCTCATTGCTCTCTACAACTACCTGAAGGGAGGTTGTGGAGAGGAGGGAGCTGGGCTCTTCTCCCAAGTGACAGGGGACAGGACGAGGGGGAATGGCCTCAAGCTCCGCCAGGGGAGATTTAGGCTGGAGATTAGGAGGAAGTTTTTTACAGAAAGGGCCATTAGGCATTGGAATATGCTGCCCAGGGAGGTGGTTGATTTGCCTTCCCTGGAGGTGTTTAAGGCACGAGTAGACGAGGTGCTGAGGGACATGGTTTAGTGTTTGGTGGGAATGGTTGGACTCGATGATCCGATGGGTCTCTTCCAACCCGGTGATTCTGTGATTTATAACAGCCTCACCTAATTCTGTAAAGAAAAACCATTTACAATAAGCTATTTTCTTGTTCTAGCTACTGAACAAAGTAGAATCTATTAAGCTGTCTCTCCAGGCAAGTCTCGCTGCAACGTCTGCGCGTGATTAAGACGGTTCTGCGAGGAGACTCGAAGGCAGCACACCTCCCATGCTCTGCTGGCTGAGTTTCACCATCCTTGAACAGCCTCCTGAGTTCCAGCCCGAGATCAGCAGCAGCAGAGTTCCCAGGCACGGCTGTCGCAACAAGAAATCAACCAAGAGCTTTTTTTAACAAGGATGGTTTGCATAAAAAAAAAAAAAAAAGGGTTTGTGAAGGCAAAACAAACCCAAAACACCTCAGGGAAGATTTCAGTTTCCTTTGTGCGCTGTTCTTCAAAGTGCTGCAAGCAGCCCCACCACCTGCAAAAATGGGTAGAAGCGTTTCTCCTTGCACCAGACCGGCTGTCATCCCTTTTCACCGATGTAAAAAAATATGCTTGTAACTGATATCAAATTTTAAAAGCCATGAAAAAAGTGGGCTAGATATTTTAAGTAATTATAAATAAATATATAAATATATATACACATAAGAATTTCAGTGTTACCTCTGTCTTCCATAAACTTGTAAAGCTGTTGGAGGAAGTTGTCCCTCTCTTCAGGATCAAGCTCTTCCTCAGGCTGCGAAAACAAACGCGGTCATAATGAAAAACACAAAATATGCAAAGTAACAGTTTATTTGTACAAAAGCCTGACAGCAAGAACTAAACCCAAACCACTTCCCACTTGGCCCTGCACCCACATCACGGTGAAACATGGAGAATATAAAACTTCCTCAAGGAGACTGAAGTGCACATCTCAGGAGGAAAGAAGAGAAAATGCAGGTCAGGGAAAGCCTCGATTCCTGACAGAAAGAATTTAAGCGTGGTCCTCGAAATAAAAGCACTAATAGACGTAAAAAAAATGTTCTGACATGGAAAAGTCTGTTATGTACAGGACTGAAGCAGTTCATGGGAGCTCCAGGGTTTTTCAATTTGGAGGTTTTGTTTGTTTAGGGATTTAAATCATCTTCCTTCTCCCAGCTATAGGTAAGATCACAGAGCAATTCCCTCTCCAACCATTCCTGGGTTTGATGCTCCAGACAATCTTCATTTTGCAATTAAGCCACGATGCCTGAATTCAGCTCATATTTGGAAACACTTTTACAGTCGCTTCCATATTTCCCCTAACAGCTATTTCCATTATTTATCATCAGAAATTCCTTGGGTTTATTTTTACAACTTAAATCCTCAGAGAGATAACTTTTATCACAGAGATACGAACTTTTATTTCACACCGTGGGGAGCTTACCATAAAGATTTTATTTTATTCTATTCAAGCGGAAACCATGGAAATAAAAGTACATTTATTAGGGGGAGGGAAATAAATTTCTACGTGTCTAGAGATACTTCATGGAATTCTGAAACGCTAGCAGAGATTATGGGGGGGGGGGAATCTCTTCCCTGCAATGTTTTACGCATGCCACTTTCTTCCTGCCAGCCTGGCAATCACAGGGATTGCTGGTAAGGCAGTTTGCACAAGGAAAACCGCAGCTGTCTTGAAGGAAAGACGTACCGTACGTGTCAAAAAATCTTATCATTACATTATTGAAAATAACAGGGAAGCCACAAGCAGTTCCAGAAGGAAGCCAGAATAGCAAGCTCGATTCCAGCCAGCTCTGCATTCTGTAAACTTTAAGCTTGAGAGGCAGGGAGACAGGCAGAGAAATGGAAATGTATAAGCTCCTGCCTTGTTAACCAGCGAGCAATCTGCCCAGCATCAGAATGAATTCAGCACCGCCTGCTTCAGTGGATTCTGAGCTTCAGAGCCCAACAGGGATCACCTACAATCAGACACAGACAGTACGTGCTCCTTATTTTCCTATTTTTCTCTTGCGAAATAATTTGAGGAAATTAAGTGAATAGTCACAACATCGCATGGCATCAGTGACCATTTGCTCCTACTGCAAATTATAGGGATTATATAAACAGTTATCTATAGAATTACTATGTTCCTCCAGGTTAACAAATGAATTATTGCTATAGAAACCGCAGCTTTTTTCTCTCCGTTTAGACTGCAAACCAACTTCGAGATCGAGAATCTTCCACCACATACTGTAATGTTTACTGATTAAATGCAACACGACTCAAACTACGCAAATAAAATATATCTAATAGCAGTAAACAGCCAGAAATATTTCTGAATAGCTGAATTCAAACCATTTCTTTCATATGGGCACAACGCCAAACCCGAACTGTAGGTCAGAACAGCAGAAACGTAGGTTAGAAATAGCTTTCTTGCAGAAAGAACATTAACCATTTCACTGATACCGAGTCTTTTCAGCCGAAGGAAAATGAAGAGATGAAAATCTTTGACATACCTCCAGGAACAGGGCACAAAGCCTGACTGCAATATTTGTCCGCCTGTGAGAGACGCCCTGAATCCTGTACCGCTTCTCTCTGCTGAGTGTGTACGAGCTAGGTCGCCACCCCTTTGTCAAAGGGAGCCTGAACCATGCCTGAACCTTGGTGTCGACGCCAGAGGAGACACCAAATCCTTCTGAGAGGCAACATGAATAAACCCTGAATGACTGTCACCAACTGTCACCACGTAGCAGCTATTTCAAAGCCCTCTTTTTGCTACTGGCCAAAATGAGAAAGACCAACCATTCACAGATATGCCTACTGAGACATTAAGATATAAGAATATCTATAAGAGGTTACAGAATCACAGAATCATAGAATAAGCATGTTGGAAGAGATCATCAAGTCCAACCATTCCTATCAAACACTAAACCACGTCCCGCAGAACCTCATCTTCCCATCCCTTAAACCCCTCCAGGGAAGGTGACTCAACCCCCTCCCTGAGCAGCCTCTGCCAGTGCCCGATGACCCTTTCTGTGAATTTTTTTTCCCTAATGTCCAGCCTAAATCTCCCCTGGTGGAGCTTGAGGCCATTCCCTCTTGTCCTGCCCCTGTCACTTGGGAGAAGAGCCCAGCTCCCTCCTCTCCACAAGCTCCTTTGAGGTAGTTATAGAGAGCAATGAGGTTATCACAGTTATCTGCTTCTAATAGGACATAAATTCTCAGGAGTGTCTACTGATTTTAGATACATAAACCATTATCAAAGCTGCTGTATAAGCAACCTTAAGTCTGCACTCAAAAGTGAAGAAATCACCTGAGAAACACTGATGCCACAACCTGCACTAGAATTCCCAGCACCCCTTTCCAGCAGGCACCAGGACGACACTGCTATCCTCCAAAACTCACTTCTAAACAGACACATGTGCCCATTTTAGTTACTCTGTGAACAACTAAATTTGCAGAAGTGATTGCTCAAAATCAGTTTTCTTCAGAGGCTCCATCTCTCCACTTCCAAGTCCAAATGTTTAAGGCATGGGTAGACGAGGTCCTGACAGACATGGTTTAGTGTTTGATAGGAACAGTTGGACTCAATGATCCTGTGGGTCTCTTCCAGCCTGGTGACTGATTCTATGATTCTATGAAATCTGAGGTAAAACAATATGGTCTTTTGCAATCAAGTGATTCTATAATTCTACGAAAAATTTCTTCACCAAAAGGGTTCTCAGGCCCTGGCAGAAGTTGTCCAGGGAGGTGGTGGAGTCCCCATTCCTGGAGGGATTTAAAAGCTGAGCAGATGAGGTGCTCAGGGATCTGGTTTAGTAGCGGACGGATACGGTTGGACTTGATCTCAAAGGTTTTATCCAACCAAGCAATTCTATGTTTCTACAAATACGAATTTCTGAAGTGGCAAGATTTCAAACTTGAGACCTTTCTCTTCATCCAACACCTGTAACTCAGTGCAACATAAGAAATCTTTTTATTTCAGGGCAAGAGCTTGAATTTTATTTAATAAAAAAGAGACTCTCCAAGATGCCCTTTTTTGCTTACAACTAAAACGCTGACATTTTCTGGGTTTGATGGTTTTTTTTCCCCCCTCCTTTCTGACTAGGAAGTCAGGTCAGTTAGAGAATATTGTCAACAGTCAAACTATGAAATCAGTAGCAAGCACAGGGTCTCTGTGCTGGAGACTGTCCTTTCCCAACCCCATGTCTTATTTCCTTTCCAAGTAAAACTAGCAGGATTCACACACAGAATCACCGGGTTGGAAGAGAGCCATCGGATCATCAAGTCCAACCATTCCCACCAAACACTAACCCATGTCCCTCAGGACCTCATCTACTCGTGCCTTAAACACTTCCAGGGAAGGCGAATCAACCACCTCCCTGGGCAGCATATTCCAATGCCTAATGACCCTTTCCGTAAAAAACTTCCTCCTAATGTCTAGCCTAAATCTCCCCTGGCGGAGCTTGAGGCCATTCCGCCTCGTCCTGTCCCCTATCACTTGGGAGAAGGGTCCAGCTCCCTCTTCTCCACAACCTCCCTTCAGGTAGTTGTAGAGAGCAATGAGGTCTCCTTCAAGTCTTCTGTACAATTATTTTGAGAATAACAACCAGCAAATAACCACAATATAAACTCACAGAAACTTAAAGAAAACTGGTAAGTGGTTTTGCCTCATTTGGTTTCAAACTCAAGTTCACTATGAGTTTTGCCTCTGTATTTAGCGTGATTTTAATCGAGAACACAACTCTGCTACCTTGACTCATCCTTTGTTCAACAGAAAGGTGTTGAAGCTTCCGTGCTAACCTGCAGAGCTGAGTGGGAGCCAAAAGGATGCATTTGACAAAACAAATAATGAGTCTCTACATTCAAGCACGTACACTGTACACAGAATCAATATAGCGCTGAGGTATCAAGGACAGATCTTCCCTTTGTGTTGTTAACAGACTGACAACACTATAAACCCTCCTGTGACAGAAGAAGCGCAAGCTAAGAGGAATAAAATGCCTACAGGATTTGGAGTTGAGAAGAGAACAGATCAACACAGCATTAGAGTTAACAATTTTGTTGTGTCCAAGTACTTAAATGTGTTTTCATCTCTCGAGTGTTTGCTTTTGTTGCCAAGTTTGGATGATAATTGAAGAAATTAAAAGAATTAAACCAATTTTGCAATGAGTTAACAGCTTTACAGTATGTGGAGATGAGAGTGGTCTTAAAATGTTCTTTTCTACCAACAGCAATTCCACCATTCTCAACAAGGACTCACCCCCATGCCTCAGTTTGCAATTCCTTCGCTCTTTGAGGAATATTCCGTGAATGCCTGGTAGCATAAAACGGGGCAGGAAAATCTTTGTGAAGAACGTTTGCGTGTGGCCATGCCTCACAGCAGCCAAAACTCAGATAAATGCGTGCGTGCATGAGAAGGATGGATCAGCTAATCAACGTTTAGCTATTCTTTAAAGGCTACTCTGCATATTACACATAGAATCACAGAATCACCAGGTTGGAAGAGACCCATCGGGTCATCGAGTCCAACCGTTCCTATCAAACACTAACCCATGTATCACAGCTGCTTAGGGGGTGTTCTATATATGTAAATAAACCACTTGTTTCTAGATCCCACAATTCATTAACTTTGAAATTACTGTATTCCTGTACTTAGGTTTTAAAGTCAGCTCTTCCAATGTTATCTTAAACTCCACGTAGGATGGAGTAGAAATGGACAATTCATTTCACGTGGTCTCCCAAAGTGGTTGAGCCACCTTCCCTGGAGGGGTTTAAGGGACAGGTGGATGAGGTCCTGAGGGATATGGTTTAGTGTTTGATAGGAATGGTTGGACTCAATGATCCGGTGGGTCTCTTCCAACCTGGTTGTTCTATGATTCTATGAAAGTCAATCAGAGATAAGACTCTGTAAAAAATAAGAACGGCTTTCAAGCAGAAATGTAAATATTTTAACAGACGGCTATTGATCTTTTCTAGGAATTTCAAGCTTCCTAAAGCACATCATGGATTTCATACACTCCTTCTTTTACGAACTTAGTGCTAATAGAACATATGGTAACATCACGAGAACAGAAATCCTCGCTTTTTTTGCTGAATAGGTACACTGGAAAATGCTTCTGGCATCTTCCCTGCTTAACAATGTGAAGCAACTCGGACCGATGTTTCTTGATGCTGTTGTGATGCAGGAACCCTAAAAACTTGAATGCACATGATCAAATATACTATACGAACATTCTTCAGAGGGCTGTCAAAATGAAGACTAAGAGAAGATGCCTCTACACACACACACGCACCTGGAGGTGTCACCTCCTCCTTCAATGAGAGGTATGGAGAGCAGCCTGCTAGAATTTCATTCTGAACATTTATTGCATGTTCACTTGCGGGGGGGAAATGTGGAAGAACAAGGAGCTGCTGTTAGAGTGACACAGGTAAATCGAAAGAGCCTCTCGAAGCTGATGTTATAACCAGTCCTACAGGTAAGAAGGAAATCCCTTTCCCCAGCTCTTGATATTTTTAAAAGGTACAATTTCAAAACCTGCCAATTCAAATTCTAAAGAACAAACTCCTTACTTTCTTATCTTCTGCAAATGTATCTATCGAGAGCAAGTACCGAAAATGTATTTCAAATAGCTGCACGTTAAAATCTTGATTCTTTCAGAATCAGAAGGGCTTCCGCGAAACCGAGAAGCAAACCCTACAAATTCCCTTGTAAAATAAGTATTTGACTACTTAATCCTGAGAAACAAATAGATACTATTTCTACCCTGACAGAACAACTTAAATACAACCAATCATGTACACGTAATCTGACTTTTAATGAAAATCAGGTAATGTTCCAAGAGTTTTTATTCTATGTGGAGGAACTGGAGTTTAGATTAGCCTCTTTTAGCTGCAGTGCATTCTATGACTGCCAAACGCATCCACAAAACAGTTAATTCTCTTATTCTGACATGTTGAAAACTCAATAAGAACCAAAAGCAAGATCCAGATTTTGATCTAGATTCAAACCAGATTCTTGAAATTTTCATTTGATAATGATTTTACCTATGTTACCTCCTGATTTTTTTCAAGGTTTTTTGTGACTCAAGCAATTGTCATCTGTTCTGTTACCCAAACCTCACACGGTAATTGGAAGGTAATACTGAGTTGCACCTTAAATTGCCAAAAATCAAACACACTGAACATGCTGAGCAACTCAATTTAACATCATAAAGTCAACGACAAGCGATTTCCACATTTTTCTCCTTTGGAGTCAACTCGGTAGCTCATTCCTGCCCTCCAACCACCAAGGAAGATTAGCGTCTCCGTTCTGGACTTGATGATCTTAGGTCTTTTTCCAACCTAAATGATTCTGTCATCTCACCGCCACCATCTTGGTTCCCGCTCCTCAGCTTACAAAAGCCATCAAGAAAAACCATGAAAAGCCTGGAAATCTCCTTGTGCCAATTCTACCACACTCTTAAGATGTCAGGAAAAGCAGCATAATTAGAGAGACAGTCGCTGTCAAAGCAAAGTTCTGGATTTTATTTAACCCAGCTACTGGGAAAATATTAGGTTCCATCATCACCAGCAACAGTCGGTCTCTCTGCTCCATTATCATTATAAAAGATGCTACTATAGGAAAAAAATTGGATTTCTGACTGACCTTCTGCTCTCATTATATATTAAGTACGCCCGTAATAATTTGATTGATTTAATGAAGGCCTAGCCTGGCTGGCCAGGCCTTGACAGCAAAACTGCTCTGCGTTTCAGAAAATCAGGAGCAGAAAAAGATAATTTTAAGAAAACTCGCTCCCACCTCCAGTAAAACAACAATTTGCAGCTCTAAAACCAAAGATCCACTGAGAAAATTCTGGCAGAGGATCGAAAGAAGCTATTTTTGACCTTGATTAATAAAGGAGAAACTCTACAAGACCTAAATGCAAAAATCTGAGTAATTCAACCTTTGTAGTCAAAATAAAGGCAAGACAACATCATTCACTTGTCGATTCTCTCTGCAACTGGTTTTGCTGCCTTTCCAAGGGAAAAGAAAAAAAGAAATTATAAGAAATTCCCTAAACGCTCTCTAATTGCAATATATATAGCCTGGCCCACAATTAAAATAAGAACGTGCATAGTAGCAGTGGAATCACAAATTTGATTTAATGGGCCAGAGTGACAGTTCTGCTCTGACATAATCTAAAACGATTAGTATCTATCCTCATGCTTCAGCAAGAGGACACTCACCTGATTTTCACAAGCCTACTTGTCACCTGGAAATAATGGATTCTAGAGTTTCTTCTACCAGAACATCCACATGTCTGGTGTTCCTCGCCTAATTACTGTCCATTAAGATTATTCTTGAAAAATAACCCCTGCTCCTTTTACAGAAATGCCATTTTTTTTCCTTAAAACACCCAGCTCCCCCCTCCTCCTCCTTTGTCTGAAGCACACAGCACTTTTAAGTGATATCCATGAAAAATGGCATTAAAAATGGATACTAGAAAGCCAGTTCAGCAATCCCTGATTTGCAGTGACTGACGGCCTGTGATTTTAACCAACGTTCACGCAAACAGAGCAATGCAGACTGCAACAGCTCACACCCTGCAAAACGTGGCCAGTTCAGACTGCAAACACAGAGGAAAAAAAACCCAGAGGGTTTCACATTCCACACGCATTTATCCTTGTGTTTATCTCATCGTATGTTATTCTTCCACAGGCATCCACCCCATTTTCCAGAACGCTGTTACCAGGCATAAAATCCACACCTACAACCAGATCCTTATTGTCCTTTTTCCCCACCTGGGGAGGATCTGCCCTGGCTGCACGTCCCAGAGCAGAAAGCCAAGGCAAACCACACACCACATTCACAGCACGGATTAAAACACGGAATCCTTACCTAGGAGCCGCATTCTTTCAAATGGGGAAGGTTCTTCCTTCCTTCCTACCTAATCTGCCTGCTGCCTGGACATATTCCAGCCTGACTCCCAAGGATTTGCTGGCTCGCGCTCTCCCCACACGGCATCCGCAGTTATACGGCATTACTTATATTCTCATTTTTGAAAAAAAAATAAAAAAAGTAAAGGGTTTAAAAGCCAAGGCATGGCAGGGCAGGGCAGGAAAGTGCCAGCCCCTTCTTCCAGAGCCCCACGCATGCGTGCTGCCTGCCCATCCCACCGCTGCCATGGCAACGTGGGCCACAGCGGCCATTCCGCACCCGGGATGATGGACCCGGCGGGGAATCCGCATGGGGGGATGCGGGACTGGGGAATCGGCTCTTCCCAGAGCGCCGTGGCGGTGGCACGGCGGGAGGAAACCACACAAATCCTGTAGCCGACACCTCCCTCCACACCCACAACTGGTTAAAAAGAGGCAGCAAAAATAACAGGAGAGGCTGAAAATACAAGGAAGAACAGGGAAACCTGCAAATGCAGGGAAAGAACGGGAAAGGCTGTAGATACAGCTTTGACAACACGAAAAACCTGGCTTGCTTTGTGCAAAAAAGAGCTGCTCAGATTACTTCAATGCAGAAACACAAATTACTGACCAAGTCCATCCTCATCACACTCCCAGCCTGTGACACTGCTGGTGACAATGAACTCAACCCTTCTCGAGGCAACGTTAGGGGTAGTGACTTCAAACTAAAATAAAAGAAGTCTAGACTAGATATTTGGAAGAAATTTTAGTTGCTGAGGGTGGTGAAACCCTGGCACAGGTCACCCAGAGAGGTGGTGGATGCCCCATCCCTGGAAAGATTCCCGGTTAGGCTGGATGGGGCTTTGAGCAACCTGATCGAGTTGAGGATGTCCCCGCTCACTGCTGGGGGGTTGGACTACGTGACCTTCATCATCCCTTCCAACTGAAACCATTCTATGATTCTAACTCCTGACCCATACCTAAACAGTACCAGAAGCACCAAACTGCTGGAGCAGCCTTATAACTTTCCTTTAATCCTTTAGTTTGTCTTTTTTAAACCCAAATACCGCCAAACAAGCTACTTTTTACATAAACTACATATAAAGTACAAAAAATAAAGTTACTTCTATTTAAAGCTGAATTGCTACTACTGGACTCAGCATCCATTATTTCATTTATGTCTCTCCTTTTGACTCAGATTCTATCACTCCTCTCTGCCTTAGAATCATAGAACCACCAAGTTGGAAGAGACCCANCCTACTTTGAGATTTGTGTCCCGTTTCTGCACTGGATAACAAGACAATGTGCCACTGCTGATAAATCCCACTAAAGACAACCGGTAGCACAGAATCATAGAATCCTTTGGGCTGGAAGAGACCTTTAAAGCCCACCCAGTCCAACCTCCACGCGGAAGCAGGGACATCTTCAATTCCATCTGGCTGCCCAGAGCTGTGTTCAACCTGACCTCGAGCATTTCCGCGGATGGGGCATCCACCTCCTTCCTGGGTAACCTAATGCCTCACTGTAAACAATTTCTTCTTTATATCCAGTATAAAAGGGAAGGTAAACAGATCTGAAAAAGCATCGAAGGAAATAAACCAAGCCTGAGGATAAAGTGCTGGGAAGAGTAGGATCTTTGAGTGCACAAGTTATTGAATGATCTTTGAAGAATGAATGAAACTGCCCAGACTTACCACTACTTCTTCAGTTTTCTCTTCTTTTTTCTCTTCTTCTTCATCAGTTCCTGCAGCAGCTCCATCCTCCTCATCACTGCTAGAGGACTCCAGAATTTCACTTATGTCCATTTTCCAGTTCCGAGGAACCACCTTAGTGCTGAGAAATGTGCTTGCCTCCTGTAGCCCTGCAGAAGAAAGGGGCCTGGGTTTACCTCAACCACAGTATCCACAGTCCAAAAGCACTTTTAATTTCCTCTTCATCTTATAAATTATAATAAATAATAGAATAACTAAGAAATAAAACAGATACTTCAGCTTTAAACACTCAGTTTACATGCTTTACACTCCAAGACTGTTTTTTTTAAATCGACTATTGGCAACGCAAGGATTTCAGACTTGAGGATATCCACAGAGCACCCTGCTGCTTTCTAGGCACAGGGTTCCAGGAGCTCTGCTAACGCTGACACCTCTGCACGTGAACGGTACCAAAGACAGGCACCTACGCCTATCTACATACATTCTGAGCACTTGTGAGTAGTTCTGTTTCTGTGAGAAGACAAACACTGTAATCAAGCTATTTAAAAAAAGCAAGCCCATCACAGTTAAGACAAGTACCATAGCCGACTTGGTTATTTTAAAAATATCTTTATGTCTTAAAGTTTAGATTGCAGAAGACCACAAATGTTTTGTTGAAG
>WAAB01000716.1:65776-84752 GCA_013389865.1 Piaya cayana
GAGGCCATTCCCCCTCGTCCTGTCCCCTGTCACTTGGCAGAAGAGCCCAGCTCCCTCCTCTCCACAACCTCCCTTCAGGTAGTTGTAGAGAGCATAGAGAGATGATTGGCACATCTCTTTCTCCAGCTGACAGGACAAGTCTACTACTTATCTCATAATTTACTATATTCTCTAAAACATGACTTCCAAGACTTCCACTTAAATGCTAGTTTCATTCACAAGTGAAAAGGAGGGCAGTATTCAAGATGCAGTCTAGGAAGAGATAACATTTTTATGCAGAGATAACATTTTTCAAGCAGAGATTCAAGTCACTGTAAAGTTAGGCCCTCGGACGCAGCAGAGTCTCTCTAAAGACATCATCTTATCAGTTCACTGCATATTTCAAACCATGGCTACTGACTGTGTACCAGCTCATATTATCTAACAATCTTAAGGGTTTGTTTGGTGTGGGTTTTCTTCCCCTTGGTACATTTATTCGTCACTTGTAGCTACCTCTTAATGCTCCCTCTTGCTACAAACTACCCCACAGAGAGAAGAATGGAAAGAAAACCAAGAACCTGATAGTTTTTGCTACATTATCAATACTATGTTACCAAGGGACCGGCAGCACTGGAAACTTAGAGCTGTAAGTCTGACCCATTCATAAAAAATACTTAGTAAAAATCCTGCTCTCCTAAAACTCAAGTATAAGTGACAGGGGAGTGACTTGTTTCCATTAGGACACAGCTGAAGACAACTAGAATGCTGTGAGGCTTTTGCAAACTCTGCCTGAGAAAGATCTGCTCTTTAGTCAGTTTAAATAAAGAAAACTTGCCTAAAGAGAAGGAAACTGAAGTTCCTAGTTCTCTCCCAATGGTTCAGAGCCCCTGAACCACGTGAACAAGGCCCTCTGCAAAGAGCAGAGACCGGGGTGGTTGCAGTCTGGCATTCCATTAAGGTAAAAGTTTATTTGTACAGATCAAAGTACAGAACACTGCTCTCTGTGTAGACTACTTGAAACAAGCTTTGTCTGGCAGCGATCTTTTAAAAAATAAGGGTTCAAGAGTGTTGTGCCTATCAGTGTGGTCATTTTGGCATAATTCTATTAAGATTGAGATAGTTTAAATATCAAATGTGTACTGTTAGCAAAAGCACAGATCGGTTGCAGCAAGAACAGCACTTACTTTGTTTGTCAAATAACTAAATAGAACAGTCATATCCTCATAACCTCAGATTAAAACCACAGACTGCAATAATAACTAATAAAAAGGTACCAATACAAATTTAACTCATCTTGATAAGACAAGCTTTAAGGTTCCTCCATCTTCAGAGCAGAGATGCTGCTGCGGTCGCTCCACTTCTGAAGTATCTTAACGGCTTGTAACACTCGCACACACAAAGCAAGGAGCTTTCCCCCCTCCACACCCCTACTGTTTTAATACTGGTAGATACCTGTATGCCTGTTTATCTATAATAGTTGATGAGATTTGCTAAACTTTTGAAACGCAAACACCAGTGAGACCCACCAACTCTCAAAATCTCCTAGTTCAGCCTAAGGAAGCCACCAGGGAGACGCTTCGCACTAACTGGGAAAACAAAGGATGAGCTCTTCCCCCTCTGCACCCCTAATCCAGCACCGGTACCCACTGATTCGCCACGCACAAACATCAAAATGCTCAAAATTGTTTTGATGCCCTCTTCTTTCACAGGTTTATGTTAGTACAAATAAAATATCTGCGCCACCCTTTGAGGTTTAAGTTTCATTACCTACTCGAAATGGTCCACTCACCAGTGCTCTCTGTGCACTTCGCTAACAATAATTCATTGGCATAATTTTAGATTTTAGGGTGGTTTAAAATGCTCTGCGCACCCTACAGCACGCACCATTTCCCATCATTCTGAGGAGACTTAAAAGCAGATTACCATCAACACCTTCTCCATTTACAATCAGAACTAAAATCAAAGCACTTGTATTCCACAAATAATCATTTTACGGAACAAATGGCTGGTGAGTGGCAATAGGTAACTTTTTAAAGCCAAACTGAATCTGACAGTAAAGAAAAAAAAATCACTCACTTATCCTCAATTTTGAAAGCTCTACCTACTTAATTAGAACTGATACAGTAAGGAAGAAATCAAGCAAAGTATTCATAAAGCAGGTGATATTATCTTTTCATCCCTGAAAGACCAAATCTTATAAACACTGAGTATTGAGCAGAACGCATTAGTAAAACACACTAAACTCTACTTCAATTAGGACACAGAAGGAAATTCTAACAATTAAGAACTGTGAGATAATCTGCTAGCAAACATGCAACTTAACTTAGAACTCAGAAAGTCACATAATTAGATACTCTCAACCCAAATGAGGCGATTAGTTTGCAAAATATAACTGGAATTGCAGAAATGTCAGTTTCATAAATTTATACTTTTACTTGCATAGAAAAAAAACCCCAGTCCCAAAGCTCCTTCTGAAAACTCTCTCCCACACCTGAAAAGAAAGTCACTCTTTCCAAAAAGATAAAGCGTTCTCTTCCACAGGAGTAGCATGTCACACAAACACAGGAAAGGAAGGCGGAGAAGCACAAATTCTCAGACCTTCTTCCCGACCTGCAGCCGGTCAAGGAACTGGCATAACTGTTACGTGAAAGGGTAGGAAAATATTTCTGTTCAGCAGCCGCGTGTGAATGTCCTGCCTGAGGAGAAGGAAACGCACAGCAGAGTGAAAGAATGTGTGATTCCTTCAAAGCAATCAAGTCTAGTATGACCCCTTTTTACCTTGGGCACCTTCTTCCAGGACTCAAGTTTCCCTCCCTCTCATTCCTCACTCAGGTTAACAAAATGGACAGAGTCAACACATCCAACCCCTCCAAGTCTCATACAAACCGATGTAAATACACACAAAAACGACAAAGGCTGTGGTTACCCCTAGAGACATCGCACATGCAGTACAGAAAATGCTTTGAGACAACTATAATGGAATTTTCAGTAACAAAAGAGTAACTGGTTGGATACAGAGTGAAAGATCATAGCTTTATTATTACTTACAAAGACTTTGCCCCAAATGGAAAAACGAGTTTTATTTAATTTTCTATCTTGATGAAGACCAGTAGGGGCAGAGGGAGGAGGACCATAAGGGCAAAACCAGAAGGCACTAATATTTTTGTCCTTTCAAAGTCATTTCATAGAATCACAGAACAACCAGGTTGGAAGAGACACACCAGATCATTGAGTCCAACCATTTCTATCAAACACTAACCCATGTCCCTCAGCACCTCGTCCACCTGTCCCTTAAACCCCTCCAGGGAAGGTGAATCAACCCCCACCCTGGGCAGCCTCTGACACTGCCCAATGACCTTTTCTGTGAAAATTTTTTTCCTAACGTCCAGCCTGAACTTCCCCTGGTGGAGCTTGAGGGCATTCCCTCTTGTCCTGTCCCCAAACTGCTTCAAGGATATACTGAAGCTTTCTTTGACCACCTAAGAATTTACATATATATATATAAAAGAAATTTTCTGTTCATTCTGCAATGACTTACGTTGCAGACCAGTGCAACAACACCTTCAACAAACAGCGCAGCTGCACAACTCAGGGCAAGACAACATCTTTGTAATACAACAAAGCACGTGATAGAACAGCATCGAAAGAAATGTTTCCTTAGCTAAATAAGCAATCACTTTATTAAGTGTCAATGGAGAAAAGATAGTAAAGTGGGACTAAGTAAGAAGTCTCTTAAATTAATCACAATGCATGAAAAGTTTTCTAATTGTAGCTACTTTAAACTTGCTTCTCTTTCAGGGAAAAATATTTTTCACAGAAAGCGTCACTGGGCACTGGAACAGGTTGCCCAGGGAGGGGGTTCAGTCACCTTCCCTGGAGGGCTTTAAGGCGCGGGTAGATGAGGTGCTGAGGGACATGGTTTAGTGTTTGATAGGAATGGTTGGACTCAGTGATCAGGTGGGTCCCTTCCAACCTGGTGATTCTATGATTTGTTTGTGCCTTACTGAAAGGGTAACCAGAGACACGCATAGATAGTCTCAGCACCTTTTAAAACCGAAGTCTTTCTTAAACTAAGCAGCTATTGTGGCTCCCCTCTCACTCTGAAGGATTTCCTAAATACAAACAGCAGGGCAAAAAATTTTTGGCTGTACTTTATGATTGCAGCCACGTCAGAAGAACTAGACACACTCAAATTCATTCCTCTTTTTAACTTCATACAGAACTAACTGTTCAATTGTGGTTAAAATGCCCATTATTAATAAACGGACAAATTAAAACCTGCAAAATTAATGCTGAATGACTTGTATTAATTACTTTACCGTTCCTTTAACTGGTTACTACTCCAAATTCTCCAACAGAAGAAATTCCAGAGCGTGTATTCCATAAGGAAGAATTTACTGAACAGTATCAGTTGTGTTAGGGAGCGATGGAAGTGGAAAGCAGAAGAGAGGGAGATAACCCCCCTCATATATGTAATAGAGTTGTCAATACATGTATTTACAACGCTGCAATATTCAGCGTAGAAGCGGAACTTAAAATCCTGTCTTTTCCAAAGAAGGAAGTATGAAAAAGCAGAAACCTTGAAGCGCCACCATTGCCTAATCCTGCGCTGGGCACGTTTTTCGTAGAGAAATGGAGTACAGGCTGACTACTTGAGTAAATACCTTTGGAGAGGGAATGATGCACACTGGCCAGGAACCTGACAGCAGTAGATGAGAGTGGATGTAACAAGGTAGGAACGACAGAAGGAAGAGCAACATTTCTGCTGGCCAGGGCCCTTTTTTCCAAATATGCTGACGAAAAGTGACAGAAGGGGAAAGAGATGACTAAGCAGCGCAACCTGGAGGAACAGCCTCTGTTACAACGCTTGTTCTAGTCTCAAGAACAAGTTCAACACACTCCATACAGAGCAGATTTAAACACCAGAAATAAAGGAGAAATTTTCAGAACTTTGCTGCATCCCCACACTGTTGACAGTAACAGAAAAGAAACAAGATTGATTCCCCCCCCCCCCCGAGCAAGACAAAGCTTTGACAGAAAAACCAAACCAACAAAGTTTCCCAGTGGGAATCAGTGCAATACAGTCATAGAATCATCAGGTTGGANAGCCTAAATCTCCCCTGGTGGACCTTGAGGCCATTCCCTCTTGTCCTGTCCACTGTCACTTGGGAGAAGAGCCCAGCACCCTCCTCTCCACAACCTCCTTTCAGGTAGTTGTAGAGAGCAATGAGGTCTCCTCTCAGCCTCCTCTTCTCCAGGTTAAACAACCCCAGCTGTCTCAGCCATCCAAGAGTTAGAAAAGTATTCTCTTTATTAAAGTTGAGTAACTCCAAAGTGCATTAAGCAGTGCAATTTTCAACTCACTACTGATGAGAGCCCACATATGCCATTAACAACAAAAAAATACTCAACCTGTCCTCACAAAAATGCTGTCTCAATGTAAATAAATGAAAACTAACATTAACAAGTAAACTAATCAAAATCAGTTTTAGGAACTGTGAAGAAACTTGCCATAAAATATCACAGATCAGTTTAACTACATCTTGTTTATAAATATCCCTAAGATCCTAAACAGAAAATAAGATTAAAAAGAGAACACAGCAGGGCACCAGCAATTACATCCTCATCGTAGTTACACTACTAACTTACACACAGAGCAACCAGCGCTAACAGAACAAGCTGTCCTGTCACAGACAAGTGAAGAGGGAAGCAACCATCGTAGCTGCATCTGCTTGCCGACTTCAAATCCAACAGGTTTTGAGAGTCTACAGCAAGTAAACATTTCTTTTCTCATTCCCATCCCATTCAGAAACTTCTAAATCTACCACAACAATGGAAGTCGGCACCAAGAAGTAAAACCTGCTCTGGTGACACCACGCACACTTAATTATTTTCAGAAGCTGCCTGACAAAGCAGTAATTGGTGAGCTATCCAAGCTGCTCTTTACGTACGCCTCGATCAGCATGTGCCAGCTTTGAAGAGCTTTGCTTTTCAGCTGTGGAAACAATATAAAAAGCACCCTGAGTCATGTAATGCTTATAAAATGACCTTGCAGACAAGGACCGTACTACTTTTCTTCACAGAAAGGGTCGTTAGGCACTGGAACGGGCTGCCCAGGGAGGTGGTTGACTCGCCTTCCCTGGAGGTATTTAAGGTGCAGGTGGATGAGGTGCTGAGGGGCATGGTTTAGGGATTGGTGGGAATGGTTGGACTCGATCCAGTGGGTCTCTTCCAACCTGGTGATTCTATGAGTCTGTGATTCTACCTACCCAGGATAACTGTAAGAGGGCTTCTGAGCAAGGTACCGCAGTGCCTTGTGCTGCTGGGGAGACTACAGAACTCTGCTTTTTTTAAAGGAAAAATAATTGTCAATGAGTTCCAGTTCCTCTACAGAAACGCGTATGAAATACCATTGAAAACACAGGAGTGTGACCTTTGAGTCTACTCACAGAAGACTGTCACCTTACAAACAAAACCCCGCTGCCTGAAACTGCGTTTTCTGAGTTGTTCCAGTAATCTCATTATTGTTACATATAAAGAGAAAAAATTCCTGCCTTCTGCTTTCCCAACAGTATTGTTCGCGCACCGTATTTTACATC
Source organism: Piaya cayana (assembly GCA_013389865.1). Taxonomy (NCBI): domain Eukaryota; kingdom Metazoa; phylum Chordata; class Aves; order Cuculiformes; family Coccyzidae; genus Piaya; species Piaya cayana. The sequence continues at coordinate 72,355 of WAAB01000716.1, forward strand.
TTTTAACACTCACTCCACACTGTGACCAAGGTGGTTTTAGAACCAAAGGCTCCATCCACTTGACTTGTAACAAGGTTCAGTTAATGTATTTACTCCCCATCTCATGTGCTGATCTGCCTGCATGTTGCCTAAACACATACAAGTGCAAAAATGCAGTGCTAGTCTTTCTTCCTCGGCTGTCCAGAAAGCTACTGCACAGTTTCTAGGTGCCACCGGTTGATTTAAACCAATACATTCCAAGGAAGGACTCCAGGTAAATACAGGATTTCCTTAAAATCCACTACAGGAACATGTTGAAGATGAAAAGAACAAGTTTACGGTGGGTCAGAAAGCACCACTGAAGTAGGGACAACCAGACCATAACTCATGGTTTTGGATTCTGGGATGACACACGCACAGACCGAAGATGAGGTGACGCTTCTGGGATGTGGAACTCGAACAGGGTGCTGGGAAGAACTGGTCAAACCAGCCGCACGAATGTGACCGGTGCCTTGTATGTACAAAGCACGTGCTACTGACGTTATAAAAAGACAAAGTGACAGGCCTCCAGCATGAATGAAATGAACTGACTGGTGGCACCGATAGCTTTTGCCACCCTTCACGCAGGAACAAGACATGCTAGGACCTTAAAGTTCTAGCAGAGGCAGAACCAAGTCAATTTTTCCTGTTAGCCCAGATACCCTGACACAGTATCAAAGAAGAAACTTCTTTTAAAAATAGGAAAATGTGACTACAAACAGTTCCTGTGGGCCACCCTCCTCCTGGAAGCTCTCAGGCATCGCTGCTGGTTCATCGTCCGATAAATATTCTGAGAATTACAAACTGAAATTTTCAAAATCCAGCATGAAAGAGGACTAGAACCAAATAATTAATACCATCCATTTCTGTCACCTGCCTTCCTAAAGGCAGTTCCCCAGAGCGACGCAACAGGAACTGCGTGAGCGGAGACAGTCACCACCGCACGAGGCCAGTGAGCCACGAGAGCAGGGTTAGAGGGCTCCTGCAGGTGTCACAGAAGTGGTGCTTGGCTTACAGCACAGCCAAAGTCAGGCTACGTTAATGTACAGCACTGAATTAAAGCCAAAAAGGAAAAAAAATCTCTTGGCTTTGTAGAACCACACAGTGTTGAAAAGAATGACAAAAAAAAAATAAACTCCTCACTATTTATGTTAAAATATTCTGCTGTTCCACGATAACTTTTAAAAGTAGAAAAGGCGTCTTCTCTTACATAAAAGTAGCAGAAGATTGAAAGCCATAACTCTCAAAAAATAAAGATTCACGCTCCTTTTCATTCTAATCAGCATATAAAGCCCTACTGCTGACAGCCAGGTCTGCTAGAAACCGCAAATACCTCTCACTGCTTTGGTTTTCTTCTCCTTATGTCCTCTGAAAAGAACGGGAAATATTACTGAAAGTTAATACACGTTTTCTCTTTTCTCTCTTCAGAAAAACTTCCCTCCTGTTATTTCATCTAGCAAAATAGAAGTCACAGGGCTCAACGCACTTGATCTGCTTTTATCTTTGTTTAAAGCTGTAGATACAGTTAAACTGCAGACACTTAACAAGAGATCTAAGCACGTAGAGATTACTGACCCAAGTTGTGTCAAAAGAAAGACAAAAGGGACTTTCGTTTTGATGGGGCAACAAAAAAGGCTGTTCCAAAAGCAACTCTTGAGATGCTCCCTCAACTGAAATCCTGTTTCTCACTGTTACATAGACCTTGCCTTGCTTCTAGTTCTATGCAGAAGTCACATAACATATTTCCTTAAGGAGCACACCCATTTTTGCGTTTTGAAATTCTGCTAAGACTCCTAAGATTCCAGAGAAAGCGAAAGAAGGAAAATATAACTATGCACTCTCTAAGGTGTGGTCTAGGTTTTGGTTTCTTTTTTTTTTTTNTGTTATCCAGAGAACTTAAGCTGCTATTACCGTCATCCCACTTTAGATGCAATCGAGCAGATGAGAGCGCCGACGTGCGCAACGGCATTTTCCAGACATTGTTAAACTTTCACTCCAAACGGTTTTTATTTCTTCACTCGTTTGGGCTAAAATGCTGAATTTCAAAGGTAATTTCGAAAGTATTTCCAAATCACAGCTGAAAATTTTAATGTGACTAAATGGCTGCAGTCACACCATGTAAAAAGGGATTCCCCATCAGCTAAAATAAAAATAAATCCTTATTTATTTGGGATACGTGAACACCACTAAATAGACTAACTGACCATCTTCATGGCTCTTGTTCTGTGTCGGTGACAAAGTGTCCTACTACAGCTAATTCAACACAGCGTTTCTTCTAGTTTCTCTTACTGAACGAAGCAAAGTCGTTTCAACAGGAATCTCTGGATGCCCATCTGAAATAGAAAATCTGCTTGGGAAAGGTGAACGTCCTCCCTTCTCTCCAGACACGTATGCAGTCCGTTTCAGTGAACCTTTCTGATCTTGGTACTTAGTACTTAGGAAATGTTTTTCTGCATATATTGCTGGTTTCCTTAGCCACCCCAGCCTGCTTTTAGATGACCGAAAAAGAGATGCTACCTAACACAGAAAATAAAGAGCCCAGGAAAAGCACATGTGACTGAAACACAGGCTTTCCCTCGTGCTTTCCACCTCAATCCTGATCACGTTCAGAAAGACATTCAAGAAACTTGAAGGCCATTTAATCCCTTCCCTCTCAACTCTTCAGCTTCAACTGCCAAGGAACCAATTCAACTGACTGCAGCAACATGAACACATACCTAAGATCATAGATTCACCAGGTTGGAAGAGACCCATCGGATCATCAAGTCCAACCATTCCCATCAAACACTAAACCATGTCCCTCAGCACCTCGTCCACCCATGCCTTAAACACCCCCAGGGAAGGTGAATCAACCACCTCCCTGGGCACCATATTCCAATGCCTAATGACCCTTTCCATAAAAACCTTCCTCCTAATCTCTAGCCTAAATCTCCCCTGGTGGAGCTTGAGGTCTTTCCCCCTTGTCGTGTCCCCTGTCACTTGGGAGAAGAGCCCAGCTCCCTCCTCTCCACAACCTCCTTTCAGGTAGTTGTAGAGAGCAATGAGGCCTCCCCTCAGCCTCCTCTTCTCCAGATCTACCTGAAACTTCTCCAATGATACTAAGGAAGCAGCAATGCTAAAGACAAGGCTCATTTGTCACATCTCAGTGCTTCTCTACTCAATCTAGTGCGTCTCCCCGGTTTTAAAAGCAAAATAACCACTTGTTGGACACACATTTCACCATCTGCTGAATTTGGTCAGTGCTACCTGCTTTCAACACCAATGAGCCACCACAAACAGCTCAGAAAAACATTCAAAAGATCTAAAGACAACTNCATCTAGTGCGTTTCCCCAGTTTTAAAAGGAAAATAACCACTTTTTGGACACACATTTCACCGTCTGCTGAATTTGGTCAGTGTTACCTGTGCTTTCCACACCAATGAGCCACCACAAACAGCTCAGAAAAACATTCAAAAGATCTAAAGACAACTCCAATGTGTTACAACTGTATTGTCACAGGTACATACACTCTACCTGCCCTACTACAGCACCGCAAGCTAACTTACCCTAAGAATATTTAGATCACCCCCTACACACCCCAGCTCTAAAATTTTATTAAATCCTAGCAGCCCTAACACATTTGCTTATAGAAAACATACAAGTTTCTCTTTTCTATTCTGCCCATCAAATAAATATTTCTTCAGGGAAGGAAATTACAATAATAAAATGCTTCAATTTTCTGAGGAATTGTGCTTTCAGGAACATATAAAAATCACAGCATGCACGATTTATCTGTTATGTTACTGCAAAGAGCTCGAGAACTCGTTGAATCCAAACAACTGCCCTAATACAGGGCAAAGTATGTATTCACTGTAAGAAAACAGACAAATTTCTGCCCCAAACCAGGGGATTTAGATTGCACCTGTCAAATGCAAACGAACATTTTTTTTTTCCTCCTTGTATCAATTAGTATTTTAAAGCCTTTTTAAAATCACTGAACATGTAAGGGTTGGTTTACTGATCTAAGTCTTCTGGTCCAAATTCACAGAGACTTAGCTAAAAATGCTACTTGAAATGAAAATAGGTAAGAGTTTCAAGAGGGAAACGCTAATTCATAAACCATGAAATTATTAGTACAAGACTGATTCTCATCTCTTCTGTATCACGATGGTGAACCTCTTAAGTCAATATAAAGCAGAGCTGAAGGTCCAGTGTTCTTGATTATGTCGTATCGTGGTACTAAACCAAGCAGATTTGGATGTTTTGCGTTCCAGAGCAATCCTGCCTTTCCTCCACGACCTAATATACATTACAGCTTTACAGCTGAATCCACTGTTTTACAGTGATGTTCTAGTCATGAAGAAAAACACAAGAGCTCTGTCAACTGGTAAATCAACTGGCTTACATCTAAAGCAGGCAATAATCATCATCATCAAGGGATAAACCCTTCCAAACTATTTGCAGCGAGGGCCTTGTCCTGATCCCAAAGACTATATAACCTCGCCTATTAGAACAGAAAAGTTAGATTATGCCAAACATCATCTTTCTGTCTTAGAAAAGGAGTTAATGAATCAAAATGACTCACATTTCATGCAATATGGGACTCTCCAGAGAGTACAAGTGGTAAACCTGAATACATTCAGCATACAAGGCAGCGAGGAAGGAAACCAGTTTCAATTGACAAGCATCGACCTCACAAGCAACGCAGAAGGCTACCACGTACAGGAAAATTAAGAGAAACACATTCTCTCCATGTTATCGGTAAATATAAGACTTTGATGCTATAAAACACACAGTTGCGCAAAAAAAAGGACTGCTGCTTGCTAAGTGCTTTGATTCAAATACTGCGGATTTTCATTTGGTCATCTAGTACTGAACGTTGCTGGGTTTGTCCTTCTACTGCTAAGCTGTTTCAGAAAAATCTAGAGATCACAATGAGCAATTCTCAGCGTTCAAAATAAAGAAATTCGACTTGCAATGAATTCTCGTTCAACACATTTTGCTGACCCTGCATTCTGAGGTTTCTATTTCAATGACTGAAAAGCGCACGAGCCTCCAACGTGAAAAGGAAAATACTTTGCTATTTCACTTTAAATACAGCCACTACTTGAAAGTTACTTTAAAGCAAAGTTAGTCATATCGTACATGAATGTCCCCGCTTTTCTTAAGGTGTGATGTGTCAATTCATTTTTCCTTTTAAAATCCATCCTTTCTTCAACTGTTACACACAAAACGTGATCCTCAACTCTACATACAACAGAGCAACGATTTCAAAACGCACAGTGGTGCTACCAACGGCTTTCTTGAGTACACAATTCATACAGTGAAAGAAAGCTCACATTTCACTCATTCGCGACGCACCACAAGTTTCAGCTAGAGGTACAATTATGACATTTATATATTATATTATAATGCAAAAATTATTCTGAATTCCAGTGAGTGAAACCGGGACCAGAACACCCAGGCCGCACTGAATAAAACTTCCAACGCTGCAACAACCTTTGCTCCCTGAATATCAAATAATTATTACCCTGTTTTAAATGGAAAAAGAAATAGGACGTGGAAGACTTTAGGAATTCCCTCCAAAATCTGTCTCAGATGTTACAACATAGGATAGAATTACTTACGTTATTACCTATAATTAGAAATAGATCGTTAAAGGATTAGAGACAGCAAACGAAAGCACGAGGCTGCTCACCTACAGTATACCAACTGGCATCTGTCAGCTTGCTGATAACGGCTTCTTGAAAGGATCCGTCGGGCATTTTTGTTTCAACCATTGCCCCAACCTGCAAAAAAAAAAAGGGAGTATCTCAAGGTTACATGTAAGCCCAGACTCATGTAACGGAAAAATAAACGTGCACACATTAATTCTTCCAGCACAACTCATTTTAGCTAGATGTTACTTCCTAGAATTTAGCTACTCAGCTGGTAAGAACATAGGTCCTTAAGCCTAGAGGCTGAACTGCAGGTAGACGGCAAAGCGGCACGAAATTCAGAACATCTCATTCCAGCACGGCAAGAAATAACAAAGGCTAATTGGAAATAAATATTCAAATAGTTCAAATATTCAAAAGGCATGCTACTTTTCACTGATGTGCATGCAATGATGACTGTTTCTTATACATTAAACCCTTCTATGTCAGCTAAATCAGAATTTCAGTAGCGGACTACAACGTGCATTGGTCTTCCTGCAGAGAAAATACAAGAGAGATGATCAACTGTAAAGACCTCTGCTTGTAGTCAGTGCTGTAGAATGCTGCTGTAGCAGACAACTGTTACATGCAGAACACAAACCAACACGTATTTCTACATAAATACATCAATTATTTTAAAACACAGTTGGAACAAGCCTATTTACTATTGTCTAATGGGCCTGAACATGGCTTTGCAATCAAATTCTCCTCTACTTTTAAGAACGCTTCGAAGTTCCGTTACTTACAAGAAGTTTTGTATCTCGTAAGACACAAAAATCATCATGGGTGCAAAACTGCATATAAAGTATCCTGCATGGAGAAACATAAACAGCCTCTAAAAAATACAGGAGTTAAGACTAACTACTCAGAGTCAATCTGATCTCGAGCAACAAGCCTCCTCTTGTTGATTTAAAGTCTGTAGAACAGGTACTCACGTAAACAGCTTCAATATTTAGAATTTTACAGATCAATTGTGCAATTAAGAAAAAAAAAAAAAAGGCATGCAATATACATACTCTTAGAGGTCCTTTCACTTGGTCATCCTGCACTAACTGAGTTGAGTTATCCCCCTTCAGGACCACCTGAAAGATATTCATAAACCTTTATATATATTTTTTTTTTAATTTATTATTTTAATAGCATACAAAAAACCACAAGAAACTGCATTTTTAATAACAACAATGATGATTTGGAAAACAAGATCTTTGTCAATTCAGTGGACTCAAACATGACTGAATAGAAAACACTGGGCAAAGACAGTTTTACTCGCGGCAAGCCCCAAGCATCATACTTAATATTTAATCTGGAACATCGTAATTAAAGAACAGGGCAAAGGAAACATCAGCCTTTCCAAGGCAAAGAAAACACGCAGAGATGTGAGTTTGGCTACTGCTGCAATCCAGGGCATACCTGGAACTGGGCTTCCAGATTAGAAGGTGAAGCAGGTTTTTTTCCCCTCTCTACTCCAACTTTATTAAGAAGACATTGAGTACTGAACCGCAACTCAACCCGAAAGCTCTTTATTAAATACATAGCAGAAAATCACCAAACTGGCCCCAACACCACCATTCCCGCAGCCTTGAGCAAGAGGAAGTTTTTATGGTAAAGATGTGAACCACTGCAAAAGCAACGAACCAGTTACAGAAGTAGTAAACTATGTTTTTTCCATTTAAAAACCTGCATTTGAGATGATGCTGATGAGACACAGCGAACGTAAGACTGTGCAGTTTGAATCTCCCAGTCCAGAGACTCAGTTTAGAAACGTAAAAGATGACTATTTGGATGCCAGCGCTGTTAACTGTTTCACTGCTGCTTGTTACAGCAAAACCACCTACAGCGTTCTAACAAAACTAAAATCTGAAATTCCTGTTTCTTTTCAGGAATCAAAAATTCCAGGATCTTCCTTCCCACCAATAAACAACACTCAGTTTTCAAGCTCCGCCAGTCAAAGTCTAGACCGTAGCTGGATTAATCCACAGAACACCAGTGACACGCTAAAACAGGTTACAACACACTTTCAGGTTACTAACGCAGTTCATAGTTTTCATATAAAAATCTTAAGTTGGGTGTTGAGATGAATACAGGTTGTCCTGCTACTCGGGAAAACATTATTGGACTTTCTGCACTCTTGGCAAGCGTGCTGGGGTGTGCCTACACGCTCCTAATTACAGTATCAGGCCTAGCTCGTTACAACTCCAATTGTTACGTTATAATTGACATACAGCGACAGGAATTTCCACTAAGTTGCGGCGGCCTCACGTACTTCCAAATCTTATCATGGAGTAAAAGTGTAAGATTCCAGTGTGAAATAAACACACACACTAACAGCCTAAATACTCTATCAGACTAGAGATACCGACAGAAAATCAAGGATGTCGGAACAGGAAGGGCGGCGCGCTGCTTCCCTCAAAACTTGTCCAGAACACAGATTTCAAGGAGCATCGCAGATTTCTACAAGCACTCATTAAGAAACAGGGGGAAAGACTCTGAGATCTGAATTGCTTTGGGTTTTTTTACTAATCATGGAAAGCACTCTGCTAAAGCGATATGATCTATATACGTAAGAGGCTGACAGCTCGTTCTACTTGATCTAAGCATTAAGCACATGGAAACTTAAGATTTGTAGTTATAAAAAGCAGCTTTCACCTCTGTTTGTTAGGGGGGGTTGGGTCACTAGTGCCTTATTTACATATCCTGGACAGTAGACAAGAAAGTAGGAAGTGGGAAGATCTTGACAAAACAAAGAAAAGCAATTTCTATATTTACTTTGACTGCTTAACTTCTACTGAACTACGTTTTCTTCTTGATTTCCCATATAGAATCACAGAATAACCAGGTTGGAAGACACCCACCGGATCATCGAGTCCAACCGTTCCTATCAAACACTGAACCATGCCCATATCAGCATTGACAACACTACCGCAACACCAAAATACCAACTTCGTTCTGTTCATTCTCGCATTAACGCCTGTAAACGTTGATGAATACGATGTGCCAGTGCTACGCACGTGTAGAACATCAGCTACAGCCAGAGCAAGGACCAGCAAGATGCTCAAAACGTTATCTTGGACATTTCTAAAACCTGTTCTAAGAAACTGATTAATGCCACCTTTTTATACTCCTGTGTTGATTTATTTTGGCGCCGTCTCTTAAGTTCTGAGCTATAAAACTGAGAACGTCAGTTGAAAGGAAACGGAACTTTTCCTTCTGAAGAGGTTGCTCTTACGCCTTATAACTCACGTAAGGCCATAATCCTCTATCTGTGACATCAAACTGATCGTTGTGAACCTGATACATTCACAGACAGAAGACGACCATGATGAGGGGAAAAAAGTAGCAAGAATAGGTAATCTGAAAGCCCTTTCTTGTTCCAGCACCCTCCTAAAAAAAAATAAAAAGACCAACACTACTCAAAAAAAAGAACAAAAAATAACCAAAACACGCTCCAAACTCAACACTAAAATATAAAAAGCAAGATTTAAGCGTTCTTTAAAATTCATACAGCAAGGCAATGAGCATTTCCTAATCTTCAGGACGAGCATCTCCTCTGACAGGCCTACCCACACATAAAATCAGCAATAACCACAATACGCTACCTTGACTTTCACGAGCCTTTTCACCGTCTTGATCTTCGCCTCACAGAAGGCACCTCGGTACTTGGCACTGACATCAGTCCCCACTGTCAGGTAGGCAGGCTCATCGGCTGCCTAGCGAAAACCAAAATTAGAACAAAGCTCAGTCGTTTATTTTCACAGCTACATCACTCTCTAGTGAGTTTTACATCTAAACTTTTAGACCTGTTGACTTTAAATGGATAGGGAAGGTCTGTACTGGGAATTGCAATCAGAACGGTTTTAGCAGGGGAAAAAAAAAAAAAAGAAACCAACAAACAAGTTGCAGGAAGTTTTGTTCCACCGGTGATGTTGATCCCCCTCCCCCCTCCTCAATTTTGTCAGCCTATTTACTCTCCCAGAAAAAACTTCGAGATTCTAAGATGCTCCAAACATCAGTTCAATAAAAATAGTAACAATGTATAGGATTGACTAGTAATTCCTATACAGCCTAGAAAAGTGTTTTGACTGCAAAAAGGCAGAATAAAGGACTGTTGTACTTTTTTTAGCTCTCACCAACCCAGTGATACAGATTGTTTAAAACATCTGAGACTCCTATCACCCCAACACTTACAATTAAGTCTGTAACATTCTATACACAGGAATTTTTTGTTCCCGATGACTAAAATGAGACCTCTAGAGAAGTTTGCTGTAACCTTTCAAACAGCTGTTAAGCAGCACTTTTTCCTCTCCTGAAATGCCTTTACCGAAGTTTAATCGCATACGCGTCTTAAGATAAAAATATTTCTCATCGCGTTTTTCCTTAATCTGGACTTTATTACTCAACATTTTACTTCACCGTGCTCGTAGCAACTGATAAACAAGGACAGAACCACCACACAGAAAACGTGTGAGGCACAAAATCAGCACAGAATATTAAGAAGTAGGATTTCTGTTATGTTTTTTGTTTTAAAAATCCATTATTACTTAAGCCTTGAAAATAAAAAGCGGGTTTTCTCTCTTTGTCGAGCTACCCCGCAATTTTTAAGCCTCTGCAGTGAAAAAAAGACACAGGCAACAGCTACGGCGGGACAAAAGCTGCGGTTTCACAAACTTGCGACAGCGGCTGCTGAGAGAGGAAGCATTTAAAAGAGAGGAGCCCAAAGGACAACAGCTCAAAGGCGACGAGAATTTTTAGGGAAGAAAAATCGGGAAGGGGCTCGGCTCAGCCACACTGGATCCCAGCCGGAGATCCGCAGCACCGGGATCCGAATCCGACCGCAGGCAGGGAAGGGAGCAGGGGTTCTCCGAGCCCTGAGCTTTGCCTACCTTCATCTTCAAAGGTTATTCCAGGGATTCCAGCTCAAAGGCTTCCGTCTCCTCACACAGGAAAACGCTGCAAGAGAAGAGGCCGAGGGGGTGATGAGCGGGGAGGGGAGCGCGGGCCCCACAGAGCCCAGGGCAGGACCCCAGCCCCACGGGGACCCCAGGAGCGAGATGGGGAGCGGGCTGGTGCCCCGGCCCTTCTCTTCCCGCCCGGTGTGTCAGGTCGCCATGGCGGAGCGCGGGCGGCCCGGCAGGAGCAGCTCCGGGATGGAGGGGGGGGTGGCGGGGCTCCCCGCCCCTTCCCCGCCCCTCGCAACTTTCTGCGGGCACGGGCGGGGGGGGGGGGGCACAAGAGCCGCCCCCAGACCCTCGACCGGGGTGGGGGGGCCTAGTCCAGGGATGGGGGGGGGCCTGGGAAGCCCCTGGACCGGGAACGAGAATGGGGAGGGATGGGGGGGGCCCTAGGCAGCCCCTGGGGAGGGAATGGAGGGTCCCTAGACAGCCCCTGGTACAGGGATGAGGAAGGACTGAGGGTCCCTAGGCAGCCCCTGGTACAGGGATGAGGAAGGACTGAGGGTCCCTAGGCAGCCCCTGGTACAGGGATGAGGATGGGGAAGGATTGGGGGTCCCTAGGCAGCCCCTGGTCCAGGGACGGGGAGGCTGAGGATAAGGAAGGACGGGGGATTGAGGGGATACCTGGTTCAGGGATGGGCACAGATGGGGGGATCCCTGGGCAGCCCCCGGCCCGGGAATTGGGGATCTGAGGGTGGGGAGAGATGGGGGAGTCCCTGGGCAGCCCCTGGTCCAGGGACTGCGGGAGGCTGAGAATGGGAAGGGACGGGGGGATTGAGGGGGGTCCCTGGTCCAGGGAACAAGGAGCTGAGGATGGCGGGGTCCCTGGGCAACCCCTGGTCCAAGGATGGGGGGGCTGAGGGGGTCCCTAGTCCAAGGACGGGGAGGCTGAGGATGGGGAGGGATGGGGAGGGGGCAGGATTGAGAAGGTCCCTGGTCCAGGGATGGGGAGAGATGGGGGGGGTCCCTGAGCAGCCCCAGGTCCAGGGATGAGGGGCCTGAGGGGGTCCCTGGTCCAAGGATGGGGGATTGAGGATGGGGGGGAATGGGGTGTTGCTAAGCAGCCTCTGGTCCAGGGATGGGGAGGCTGAGAATAGGGGGGGCCGGGGATTGGGAGAACGAAGTGCGGGGGTAGGGGGGTGTCCTCCAAAGAAGGGAGTCCCCGCTCCTGCGGGGGAAGGTGGGAAGGGGGGGAGAAAGGGGGAGAGAAGTGGGAGAGGGGGAAAAAGGAAGGAAAGGAGGGGAAAAGAGGAAAAAATGGAGGAAAGAAGGGGGAAAATGGGTAGAGAAGAGGGGGAAAAAGGGGGGTGGAGGGTGGCAGAGGAAAGAAGGGTGAAGAAGGGGAGGGGGAAGGAGAGAGGGAGAAGGTGGTGGAGAAAGGGGAAAGGGAACAGAAAGGAGATGGAGAAGCGGGGGAGAAGGTGGAAAGGAGAGAGAAGGGGAAAAGGGCTGGAGAAGAGGAAAAGTGAGGCAAGAACGCAGGCGAGAAGGGAGGGAAAAGGGGTGGAGGAAAGGGGGAGAACAGGGGGAGAAGAAAGGGGAGAAAGGAGGTGGAGAAGCGGGGGAGAAGGGGGAGAGGAGAGAGAAGGGGGAAAGGGCTGGAGAAGAGGAAAAGTGAGGCAAGAACGCAGGCGAGAAGGGAGGGAAAAGGGGTGGAGGAAAGGGGGAGAACAGGGGGAGAAGAAAGGGGAGAAAGGAGGTGGAGAAGCGGGGAAAAGGGGGGGGAAGGAGGTGGAGAAGCGGGGAAAAGGGGGGG
>WAAB01000716.1:90937-104063 GCA_013389865.1 Piaya cayana
TAAGGCCTGTTCTCCAGCCCCTTCACCAGCCTTGTCGCTCTTCTCTGGACTCGCTCCAGAGCCTCAACATCCTTCTTGTGGTGAGGGGCCCAGAACTGCACACAGGATTCAAGGAGCGGTCATGTGCTGTTAAATTTTCTGAATATGGATGTTTAACTTCTCTTTCTTTGCCTAGCTAAGGGATGCAAGATAGAGAATTCAATTAAAAAGACACTTAATTTCCTGCATTGTTTCTAAGGACTACAAGTTCTCAGCGGTGACAACAGTGAGGCTGTTACAGCCGCCCTGCGGAAGCCATGCAACCCTGCAAAACAATAACACGCAGTACTGCAGAGAAAAGCAGCTTTAATTCAGATGTGGCAGAGGACTTGAGCTGTCATCATCTGCAATCAAGCGATCGGTCTGTCTTTCAAAACTTGAAGTAGATGCCCAAAGAGAAATGAGAATTTAGTTACTGTCTGGCTAGTCAGATTACTTCACGCAGCTGCTGAAGGAGAGCAACCTTGCACGTTTTTTCAAAAGAACAGTTTGAATGGCAGCAGTAAAGGCAGAGGACTAGATCTACCTGTCGTTAGTGAGTAATTAAACTTTCTGTTTCAGGCTTTATAAGGAACTATTTTTGTGAGAGGCACAGGACACTGGTTAGTACCAGAAATGTCCTTTGCATAATCACATACGGACTATGTTTGTGCCTCAGCCGTTCCAGTGGGGTAAAGTGCAATTTTTAAAACTCTGTACTTTTTAACTGCCTTCCAAAATATCTACAGCACTCAAGTTTGTTTTGTTTTTTTTTTTTCTGAGATCTAGACATTATTACTACTGTAAACATTTTATCTGTGGAAGTTTTGATCTTTTGAGGTGAGATTTTTCTTTTCCTACAGGATTGGGGGTGTGGCTTTCTGTGTAAATACAATCACTAGTGCACAGAGCAAATACAGGTTTAGTGGTCCTGTAATAAACTTCAGTTGAAAACATTTANTAACAGTGCAGTCACTTTTTCAGCCTTTGACACCAGACTAGCAGTGAACGTACACCAAGTAGGCATCTAGTACTGTCACAATCTAAGATGCTGGTTGCTGCTGAAGCTAGAGAGCTGATACAGGCAGCTGTTTTACTTTGGAAGAGAACTAACCTGGGTTGGATTAATTTCTCAATACCGGTGTTAGTAGCTTCGGGGTTATCTTGGCTTTGTGCCTTTTCAGAAGTAATTTTGAGTGACATGTCATGGCCCCTCTGAAGTAAGAATCCTCCTGGCTTATGCTACCTGTTGCTAGTTTATATCTTGGAAGGCTTCCATCCAACTCCCAGTAAGAATTCTTGCTGCAGAAGTAGCTATGTTAAAGTACAAGAAGCAAGTAAAGCTGTTAAGGACTATATTCTCAGGCACAAGCTTTTTCAGACACTGGTAAGTGGCTTGCTTAGTTTGGATTTTGGATTTACTAAAATATGTCTTCCCTTCCTTGTAGATAAATAAATAAGAGTTGTGGTACCAAGAGCGAGTCCTTGGATGTGTTCCCCCTGCCAGCATACGTGTCGCTCTCAAGCTCGTCAGCCCTGACAAGCTGTTGATTAGGATGACAGATTGTTACAGATGCAGGTTGTGAGCTACATGATCCAACTGAATCGGGACTGCGGATGCATGGTCTTTCCTTGAAAGTAGCCCCCAGAAAGCCACGTGTGTGCCACTGATGCTATGCGGCCTAGCACAGGAAGCACGACTCCTCGTGCAAAGCACGGCTGCTCAGCTTGGAAGGCAGTTGTTATGTGGCCTTTCTTGTAGGGCTTCTGCTTGTCCAAAGTACTTCTGAAGGAGATGACCCTTAAGGGTCCCTCCCAACCATTCTGCGATTCTTTAACTCCTTAGGGTTGGTTAACTTGCTAGGCTGTAGCTGGTCAGTATTGATTCTTCTTGAAAGGTATTGGTGCCCTCAGTATTTGAATTAAATATTGCTCACTCTACCTGGCTGCTGTTAGCGAGAATCTACAGTTCAACCAGTGATTTAGTTCTGATTTTTTCCTGCTTGGCTGCCTGTTTCAAAAGATGCTTTTCATTTGTTCAGAAGATACTGTTACAGGGAGATCACCTCCAGGTGGCCAGGGACTTAGCTGACCGACTGACACTGTGAAACGCACACTTAACTCATGAATTAATTGTGAGGCTGTGCCCTTGGCAGGAGGTTTGTACCTTCAGGGAGGTGCTTTCTCCTGCAGTTGCTCTGTGGAGTCTGTCAGCCCATTAGTTACACCAGCAGAGCTGCAAACAGAACCACTGACACGAGCTGCTTTGTGACACCCACAACTCTGAAAGAACAAAATACACGTCGTTTTGGGGAGTTTAATTATTCCGGATCAAGGAAAAGCTCTTTTATTACTGTGGGAATGATCTCTTCCTTGCAAGCAGCACGACAGGGAACAAACTGGTATGAGCACAGAAACAAGCATTTGGCTGGGAGAAGCAGCTGTTTGTTAAACCAGCTGACTGACGGGAAACACATTAAGCTACATTTATGTTGACTCTGCCACCTAAAACAGTATTTCAGATGGTTTTTTTTCTAATCCTGATGCGTATAAAAGAAGTATTTTGGGAAAAAGAGCCTCTTAATTGGCATGCCTTATGGACTGTGGAAACAGTCTAAATTAGAGCTGAGATGGGCTTTTCACTCAGTGATGTTCTGCTCATCCAGCGCTGCTTGTGCTGCTCCCAACACCTGTTAATGTAATGGGGTCTCTGTCCTTCCCTGAAACACCGACAGGAGCAGATTCCTGCTTTTCTAAAAGCCCTGCAAATGATATAAATTCCACTTTGAAAAACTTCGGCTTCACTTGAGTGGGCTTTTGGGCTTTGTGTGCGTTCGGAAGGCATCAGCCTTTGCGTGAAGGTACTTATAAATGAACCTATTAGTCTGCTGAAATGGAAGTCTTACCGAACGAGTTTTGGATATGCAGACAGTACATACAACAAGTGACATCTAACTTTATGCAGCAATAAGCTACCCCAGGTCCTTTCTAACTCTTACTTGGCTTGTCTTACCTTGTCCCTAAAATGGTATTTTCAGTGGGTAGTTCTTATACTGCTTCCAGGGGAGACGTAAGGGGATCGCTGTTTTCCCTGCGTCTGATTATATGCGCTCGCTTGCACTACAAACCGTGTGACGATGCCACCTGCTCTATTTCAGCTGCCCATTTTTGGTTGGCACAGCAACTTGTAAGAACCATTTTTAAACCGAGTCCTGTAATAGCAGTGAACTAACGATGAAAGAGCGCTGCACAGTGGCTGCTTAGTCTATCTGGAAACAGGAGGCTCAGTCTGAGTTTCACTGTAGATCCCACGTTCTCAAATACTAAGATGTATTTACTAGGCAAACAATACAGCTGTGCTCTTACCTCTGCTACCACCTGTTTTCTGCAGTGCTGTACGAGATGTAACAGGTAGCGAGATCTTCTATGCTGGAAAGTTACAAACAGTTGGTGTCTCAAAATAGCTCTCAGTTCTTAAGTAAAAGTAACTTCTGTGCTGTGCGCGTAACTCGAAAATCTGGTGGGTGGAGGAAGAGCTAGTCCTTGTCGTATCGGCGTACGCAATGAAGGAACAAAATGAGGGGGAGAGAACAGTCTCTGTACTCGTATTTGGTGCTATTATGGTCTCAAATTGTCATGACAACTAATACTGTTTTTCTCCTCAGAATGTTGAAACCATGCACTTCAGTTTAAGGTCATGATTATATTGCAGCTGCTAAATGCTTAAGACTCACTGTTGCGTTCGCTGTGTTGTGTTTCCCTTCTATGGTTACGGTTGTATCTTACGGAAGAGACTCGCAAGACTTGCAGTTATTCCAGATCTCCTTCCTTAGGAGTGACTGGGAATATAAGAGGCAGACGGCGTCCCAGCAGCGCTGCCTCTGTTTGGGCAGCCACACTTCCAGCGTGAGGCTTTTAACCTCAGGCCATCAGGCTATTTTTGGTGATGAGAAGGAAGTAACAAATGACCTGATGCTTGGCATACTTCAGATCTGCACGATCGTTGTTTCCTTTCTGAGAGTCAGCACCAAATACAGAGTAGTATTTCTTTTGGAGATATCCTTATGGATATCTGCCCCAGAGGAAATGTTCCATATGGGTTACTTTGATGAGCTGCTCTTCTGTGAGCTTCTAACAGCTCAATCTTAGCGTGATTTCATCAGCAGTCCTAGTCAGTTGTAAGGAAAATGCTATTCAAGCCTGTAATTTTTATGGCTACATAAAGGCGCAAACAATGAAAATTGATTATCCTGATGCAATAGCCTAAACTTCATTTTTGAACCCTGCAGCTGCATATTCTATAGTATGTCCTGGTGTAGTCCAGGAGATGTAAATAAACCAGATACTGGGGATTGTTTTATTTAACTCTCCAGTCATCTACAGTCCCCCTTCTTAGTTCCCTTTAACAACGCTTCTGCATGGGGACTTGCTGACTAAATAATTATAACAGGGAATGTGACACATCCAGTCCTTTTAAATATCAGAGCAGTGATTCATCGGGTGCTGAGTAACAGTCAGTGGATGCATGAGACTTAAAGGGGAAGGAAACATCTTGCTGTACATCCTACTCTCCTACCATCGTTGGATCTGTATTTCTAAAACTCCGTGGTGGAGGGATGACTTTAAGCTGTGAGGTGAGTTGCTCTATACAGTCTTACGTTCTGTCGTTCTGCTAAAGACTCTTGCTTTGGGTCTTCAGCAGCAGCACGTGCCGATACAACTCTGAACGTAAACTGCTTCTGCACGGCAAGAACTATGCGCTCCCAGTGGGTATTTGACTCTCTGCTCTATTATGTACTCCCATAAATGGCCAGTCTGGACTGAGTAGGTTACTTGTGGAGCTTGAAGCAAGAAGTGCTGCTTGGTATGGGCTAATTTGGCTTTTTCTGATAATTTTCAGAACTGAAACTTGCCAGAGCTTTGGGCAGAAACAATCCAACTGAGACTGTTAAGAATCACCTCTTGCTCAAACCTCTGATTCAGAAGCTTTTACCCTGCCCCTTTCTTTTAACCTTGCAATGACTTTTCATGTCTCAGTGTTACACTGAGGTTATAATTGATCATTTTCAAGCCAATTTTAATCTGAGAGAAGGGAATCCAGGCCCTGCTTTTGTAGGAAAGCGTCCTGTCTGCTGCTGGGGACGGGTTCTGGTCACTGTCGCAGCCACTGCTGGGTCTGCCTGTAGAGCAAGCAGCCCTGAGCTGGGTCAGCCAGCTGGGCTGCCCTGGTCCTTTACATCTTATGAGACTCGCTGGTCTTGGAGTGATCCTACTCAACAGTATTAAGGCTTCAGTAGGAACACATGCTGCCCTTTGTCTTGGAACAGCTCTTCTGGAGCTCCAGAGACTTCGAGCACACCTGCTGTCTTCAGACATGCCCCATGCCTGAAGCTACAGGAGACTCCTAGAGGGGTTCAAATCTTTGTTTTAGTTACCTGATCAGTTGTTGTTCTCTGGGCTTAAAGCAAACTCTTCCCCCTAGAGATTGTTTGAGCCTGGAAGATACGGGCGTATCTATAGTACAGCTAGATTATATTTTTTTCCTAGTCGTGTACTGCATACAGAGCCCCTGCTAAGAGTAAGTGCTTTTTTTTTTTTTGACACTTAATATTATTTTTTCTTGATCTTTAACAGAT
Source organism: Piaya cayana (assembly GCA_013389865.1). Classification (NCBI taxonomy): domain Eukaryota; kingdom Metazoa; phylum Chordata; class Aves; order Cuculiformes; family Coccyzidae; genus Piaya; species Piaya cayana. The sequence goes on from WAAB01000716.1 coordinate 96,592, forward strand.
TTAGTCCTCACTTAAGTAATAATAATCTGAGATCCAGCTTGAGTCCTTCTGGACCTTTCACAACAAGTGATTTGCCTCAGACAGCTCTATATATTTAGAAAAAAAAACCCCGCAGATTTCAACATTTAATTGAAATTGAATGATGCTGTGCCATCCTACAGCATTTTTAAGTCTTTATGTGGTCAGTGTGGCCACGAGTGGCCACTTCCTTCTTTTTGGAAGATTTCTTCCCCTGCTCAGCTGCCACAGTTTGACACAGCAACAAGCAAGTACTAATTCCCAGCAGCAAAAGTCATTAAAGTTGGCATTCAGCCTATCAGCTGTGGACTAAACTAGTGGAACATTATGAGGGCTACTGCACAACTGTATGATTAAGCGTGCTTAAGTAACTAGCTTCAAATTAGTAAGTTACTAGTTAAACACAATGTGGCTGTCTCGCTTATTATCCCAGCTGGAACTGCAGCTTGGTTAAGGCTACAAAAATCGCTGTAATTGGGGAGTTTGGGCAGTAGCTTTTTTTCTGAAGTGAGAGTCCTTTTGGACTAGAAATCTATTCTAATGTTCCCTTGGTCTTACTGTCAGAAGGTAAAAATACTTCATTTTAGATCAAATAGAAGCCTGCTGGCTTTCCATTTCTGAAGTCAAGGGAAATTTCAATACCAAAACAGCTTATTCAGTATTCAGCTCTTTTCCTCCTTGGCACCTGTCTCCCCCCTCCCCCAAATAAATGCTCCCTTTCTTCCACTCTTTCCGCAGCTAAAGTCAATTGAGATGGAAGTAATAGATTTTTTTTTCCTTATCATAGATAAAGATCAATTCTTATAAACGTAGTGATTTAGGCTCAACCTGTTATCAGAATAGAGTCCAGAAACAAACCTGGCAGCAGACATCACCTTGGTATTGTTTAACTAGACGTTGCCGTGAGAGGCAGGAGTGCTGTGCAGCACTTTGGATGCACTGCTTGCCACCCACCCACTCTGGAATTGCTTCTCGCTGGACTTTATACCTTTCCACAACAAGCAAGAAATAAAATAGAGTGTGGTTCCTCAAAGGAGCCATGTTCTCTCACACGTAGCTCTGTGGAAGTTTTGCGTACGCAAGCAGGTGGCTCTGTTCCTATCTATCTCTTCTCACGTACTGCAGAACATCTTCCTTCCACTTCATCTTCTAAATATCACAATTGATCCTGCTCCCCTCACTTAACCCCAAAACCTGAGTTGTGTCACCGTTATACCCCCTGTCCCCAGTGCGGACTGACTGTCACTGAGAGGATTGGGTGAATGGATGTAACACAGGATGCAGCAACACTTTAGGTACAGGATAAAGACAAGGTGAAGAAAACAGGGTAGTTCTGCTGTGACATCCAGCAAGTGAAAGATCAGCCCTTGGCTAATGCTCAGAGTGCTGACGAGTTTCCCTCCTGGCACTCGCTAATTACTCAAACAGCCGCGTCAGCAGCAGATTCAGTTTGGAGACCTGTGACAGGGACCTGAGGGCTGACTCCGTGTAATTGCTCTGCTGCTGCCTCAGGAGGGAGGCTGGCCGGCTGCCACACTCAGCAGCGCTGGCTCAGGCCCAACGCAGAGTTCCAGCAGCCTTTGAAAGCCACACCTAGCTGGAGAGTGAGGAGGGCAGGTAGCGTGACTAAGCTGAGGCCTGGGCCTCACACAGGCACCACCTATCAAGACGGACCCATCTCTACTAATTTTCCTTTATCACAAAAGGAAGTCATCTTTTAATCCCATTGCTAAAAAGACTGTAGCAGCCCAGGAAAAGAACTATTTAAAAGACACACCAGTAAGGTGGTGGCTTTGTCTTGAGGGCTGATGACCATTAGTGTGTAGGACTAAAGCTGAGGAATTTGTTTCATTAGAATAGTGTGTATTTTAGATTAAGACAACCATTAGAATTTTGACTGCAGGTGCACCCAAGAGCTCAGTTTTAACTGAGGGCTAAGGTAGTGATGGTCTAAGGACTAACAGAACAGGTTGTGAAGGCTTTGAAGTGACTTTAGAAGAGACAGTCTTTTTTCCTAGGAAGACTAGGAAAAGAGGATAAAGAAAGCAGGAAAGCTTTTCAACTCCTGGGAAGGTCAGCAACCTACAAAGCTGATTCAGAAGTGATTTGAGAAACTACAGCTGAATGAAACAGCTTAAAAAAGAAGAGTTTAGCTCTGTAATTAATTCCAATTACACTGCTGAAGCTCTAAAGCTGCGAGATCTATTAACACAAGCACTATTCTAAACTGAATTAGTTTTTTATTTCTCCAGCTTTTCAGGTAAGCCTAGACTTAATGACAATTCCTTTTCCTGAACTCTCACTTGTTTTATTCGCCGTCTGAAGTTGTCCGCTCTGCGCATCACCTTAACGTGTCGCTGGCTGATTTACCTTTAGGCTCTGGTTCTGCCAAGAGCGAATACAGACCGTGGCTATGAGCAAACTGTGAACCGTGATACTTGTTCACCAAGGAATAACCAAGTTACTAGGTTTTAATATTAAGCTATGCAGTATTAACAAGACTTGTCAGACTTTGAAGCAGATGGTTTTCTGTACTGAGCCTGGCTCTAGTGCAGGTCTGGAGTAAGAGGAAGCAGCACCAGCCTGGCAATCTCTTTCCAGTTTAATGTCTGTTTTGACATTTTACTTCTGATGACGCTGACCTGTTCTCTTGAAATAAAAGCTAACAGACAGTAAAATGGAAAATTTATTAGTGCAAGTTGGTCACACAGTTTCTGTCAACAAGTACATGACAGCATCATGCTCAATACATTATAAACAAACCTGTAAGGTAAGAAAAGTTGAACTTGTCTCGAAGTAACAATATGTTACATATTGTCATCATCTGATTCGTCTTCCTCTTTCAAAGATTCCTATTAAAAAAATAAAATAAAAAAATAGTTTTAAACAGTTTTGTAATCCAGGCTATAAGCAAAACAAGTTTTGCTGGAGCTTTACAATTCTCTCTGTCCAAGGCCTGCTGATACCTCTCGAAGGGTAACACCAAGCATGACTCTGACTTTGAGAACAAAAGCAAAGCTGTTAACTGCTGGAAGTCTCCAGCTGGTTATCTTTAAACCTGCTGTAGGCAACAGGACTGGCTCCCTCTATACTTCCTCGTACCACTGTGCAAGAGTTAACACCTTCACTTTTGAAGGAGAAACACGCCACCCACATAAGCCTGCCTCGTTACACTGGTTTTGAAAGCAGAAACTAACCCTGGATTACACCATACGCTTCACTGTTCTCTATTCAGAGTAACACCGGCTAACACTGAAGCGATGTGTGTTGTAACCGTGCATTTTCCAGTCACACACAGCAGAAGCCTGAGCTTCAGCGAGTTCCTTCTATTCCAGCTTGTTTGCCAGCTGAGACACCACCGAAGTCACACCTCACCTTGGCATATTTTTCTGCTTCTTCCCTGATGTCTTTGGGAACAATTTCATGTTTTCCATTGGTTACTGCCAAAAGAAAAGAGTACGTCTTAAACAGAATTCACATAAAGACCTTGACATACAGAGTGAAGTTAAACAGTGTTTTTCATTTTAGTTACGGAAAGTTATCAATTTTCTATGATTACAGAAATTGCAGAAATGCATTACTTTCTCCAACCCAGCTGAGCTCCAGCTCAAAAGCTTTATCCTTTACTTCGTCGTGAACTATGTAGATTCTGGAAAGAACAGAGAAAGTACAGATTAGAGCAGATTGATCAACAGGCTAAACAAACTTTCTCTCTTTCACAGATTTCTTTGATTGCAGTACTCTTCTTATGGTTAAGAGAAGCTCTCCCCGTGTTTCCCCCTCCCAATTAATCAGAGAATTTTCCAGGCTTAATTGCTAATATAACAATACATTACATGATTACAGCTAAGACGTTCAAGTTATCCTATTGAGAACACACATTAAATTTCGCTGCACGACCAAGGCTCCATCATCACTGCCTGCTTCTGCTAGATTATGTGTAATACAGCCAGGAGCATCCTATTTCTCCTGTAAATCTTATTTCAGTTCACACTGAGGACTAAATCCCAACACCACAGTATCTTGTGCCTAATTAGATCTTCATTTGAACTGCCACGCTTGTGGCAAACATGATAATAATCAGAATTTAAACTACACACGTTACATCATACGCGGTACCACCCCAACCAGTAAAATCACTCTGTGGATAAAAATGTTCCACTCTAATAGCAATATTGATTTGGCTGCATCGTTGGATTCAGTCCTCCGTGGCAACACAAGCAAACAAACTAACACCCTGAGTTGAGAGACAAACTCGAACCAACAGCAGAACTTAAAATAACCTCTGGCTTCAACTTGCGTAGAAGGTTGTGTTCCTTACTTTCTTTCAGAAAGCATTAATAAGCCACAAGCTGAAGCACACCAGCTGCTTCTAGCTCACATCTAAACCCTGGAGACAGCGGAAGAAGGAAGGATGCCTTCAGCACCACACTCAGTACTTCCAGTTAAAGTGTGATAAAAGTGTTGTGAAACAAACACAAAGAACTGAGTAAACACGATGTGCTTATGTTCTTCTGACACCCTCTGTCACGGTTAGGCGGCATTTACTGATCATCACCCAAGATGATCTCCGGGTGTTTCCTATGCGTTCCGCAGGCCACAAGGCTTCTGCAACAAAGCGAGCCCTTACAGGCTCTTGGAGAATCATTATTCTGGACTCTAGCTGGTACTTTAGGGTTACAAAAAATGCTTAAAATCTTTGCTTACTTTCTAAATGCCACTAAGGAGCTAAATTTGACCCGAAAACCAGAACTACATCTACAGCTGCTGCTAAGGTAGAATTAAAGAAATCTTTTCTGAGGGGCATGGTTTAGAGATTGGTAGGAATGGTTGGACTCGATGAGCCGGTGGGTCTCTTCCAACCTGGTGATTCTGTGATTCGTGATTTGAAAATCCGTGCCTTGCTTGTGCTGTTGTAACTGCTTTGAGGTCCTCGCTACGTTTCAAGAACAAAGGTGCTACAAATTCTTTCCTTCAGCTGCTGCCATGAGAGCCTCAAACACGAGCTCCAAAATAAACTCGCACGCTGCAACACCAATTGATAGAAGCACACCTATTACGCCTTTATAGCCTTCTACGCAACAGCCATTAAGGGCTGGAGGTGACAGTTTTGCAGCTGATTACGTGTCTGACAAACAGGGTGCATCCCTAAGCATTCCAAAGATGAGTTATAGATACCTGGGAGGATTACTTGTGTTACTAATCCACGAATTTACTGCTGGCCGACTCATGCTCTACCTAACAGAAAGTTCTCTCTTCCTGGAATCTGTTACCCCCTCGCTAGCACCTGACTTACCAAATGGCACCTTTTCCCCTCCCGAAGGCCACTACCCTCACACAGAGTTTACGGGACAGTATTAGTGGCTACAGACAATTGCATCACTGCTGTGTCATCCTAAATTGCATCAGTAAAGAGCAAATTAAATATTTCCGGTCTCTTAATGTGGTATCAAGCTTAATCATTTATATGAGACCAGCAATACACTATGTACATCTTAGAAACAGGACACCAGGGAGCTTCTCCCTGCATCACCTGGTTTATATGTTTTAGAACCAGTTCACAGTTTAAGGTTTAATCCACTGCTGCTACAAGTTGCACCTATAAATAAGTTGCAGAGGAGATCAAAAGGTGTATTTTTTACATCCTTTGGCCTTTTCAGTACCGAGTAGCACATCCCATCTCACAAGAAGAGAAGAACTACTAGCAGAGTTAAAGTCAGCATGAGCACTCATCTAGCAGAAATGAGACCCGGTACCCCATTTAAAGGGGGCAGCTTCAGTTTGAAACCACAGCAAGCCCACCAGTACAGATTTTTATTGAGTTGGAAAAACAAGGTGCAGACTTACATTTTCGCAACCTCTTTAACAACATCACGGCAGGTCATTTCTTTCATCTGCAGACAAAGAGAGATACAGAACTTAAGAGAAGGTGCTGTTCCCCACATCCACACAGCAACAACACGAGTGGCTATGTGTGTGCCTTACTGTTTAGTCAGGATAAAAGTGATAAAAAGACTAGAACCAAATTGATAGAGAACAGGCCTTCTGAGGAACGGCTGAGAGAGCTGGGGGTGTTTAGCCTGGAGAAGAGGAGGCTGAGAGGAGACCTCATTGCTCTCTACAACTACCTGAAAGGAGGTTGTGGAGAGGAAGGTAATGGCCTCTTCTCCCAAGTGACAGGGGACAGGATGAGGGGGAATGGCCTCAAGCTCCGCCAGGGGAGATTCAAGCTCGACATCAGGAAGAAGTTTTTCACAGAAAGGGTCATTCGGCACTGGCAGAGGCTGCCCAGGGAGGGGGTTGATTCACCTTCCCTGGAGGGGTTTAAGGGACGGGTAGATGAGGTACTGAGCGACATGGTTTAGTGTTTCGATAGGAACAGTTGGACTCGATGATCCGATGGGTCTCTTCCAGTCTGGTGATTCTATGATTCTACGACAACCTTTCAGAGAAGGCATCTTTCAGCCTGCTTTATCCAGTGAAGAACCCTACAACTGAAAGCTTCTCTGAAAAACAGTTACATGGAAGCTTCGCTAGTTTTACGCGCCCATCAGCTGGAAGCTGAACAGATAAACCTCAGCACTGTAAAAGCCTGACTTGTTCTTGAACGCTTTGTGACCAACTGACATAAAATAACCACAGGTAAAATAGGGGAGGCACCAGACTTTCATGGATAATATTCCTATTGTCTTTAGCCAGCACAGCAATGCTTTTGATCTCACTAACATTGTACACAAGCAGTTTAAAGTAATGCCCTCCGAGTTTCACCGCTGATCAAAACAAAGCCTTGTGCCAATTTCCATGACATCATAAACTTCTGGTTTGTAGGTCAAATGTCTTGCCAGTCAACTCTTCTGCCCTGTGGAGTAGCGATATATTCTACTTCTATGGTTGGACTCGATGATCCGGCGGGTCTCTTCCAAGCTGGTTCTACTATATTTCATTAATTCACAGTTAAAACAAGATTAGCCTCATTTTTTTTTCACAAGTTTTCACATGCACAAGCCAGACAAACATCAGCCTTGGACACCGCATTCACAAAAACATGCCTGTCATCATTCACTGGAACCAGGGAGCCATTAGCCACGAAATACAGGCTAATACAGTGCCCTTTAATTGACCCTTTCCCTAGCACAAAATGACTTTCAAGCTCAAAATAAATGATCATTTCCCCTGCCCAATTATTTACACTAAGCTTAGAATGTAAACCGTTCATTATCACAGAATCACAGAATCACTGGGTTGTAAGAGACCCATCGGATCAGAGTCCAACCATTCCCATCAAACACTAAACGACGTCCCTCAGGACCTCGTCCACTCATGCCTTTAACACCTCCAGGGAAGGCGAATCAACCACCTCCCTGGGCAGCATATTCCAATGCCCAATGACCCTTTCCATAAAAAACTTCCTCCTAATCTCTAGCCTAAATCTCCCCTGGCGGAGCTTGAGGCCA
>WAAB01000725.1:0-21203 GCA_013389865.1 Piaya cayana
TCCAAAAATCAAACCATTACATATGCCAAGTTCTGCTTTTGTTCCTCAACTGCATGAACTTATAACTAAGTTTCTTTCTCTATAATGGTACTTTTATCACATACCATCAGCCTCTTCACTTTACCTTTGTCTCAAACTTTTGTTATTTTATTCCATAACATGTACTGGTATATCAAGTGCTTTGTTACATTGATCTTGATACGTAATAGATGAGTCACTGAAAAAGTCAAGTATACCTCCTTTAGCTCCCTTTGTGCAATTCACCTCTGCCACCTTGTATAAAATAATAGCATTAAAGTACATTTAGGCAACTAGAAAAAAGACTAGAATCACAGGCACTGACCAGAACATGCTCATGCTATTATTATTGTTTGACCTTCCTTACTCTTCACTTCTAGACATTTGCTTGTTGAATTCAATTCTGTATTGTCAATCTGTATTGTCAATAGGACTCTTAAGTGTTTTAAGGTTGTGGTTGTCTGCCTATTGTGTTGGTGTATACAAATAACTCAAAAGAAATGAGGCTCTATGAAGCTTCTATGAATTTTGGAAGGAAGGCATAAATAGAAGGAAAGGTGAAAATGCTGAAAAAGAGCCATTCTTTAAATCAGTGTGCTGGTTTTGGCTGGGGTAGAGTCAATTTTCTTCATAGCAACTAGTATGGAGCTATGTTTATTTGTTCTGGAAACGATGTCCATACAGGGATATTTTTGTTCCTGTGGAACAGTGCTCACACAGCATCAATGCCTTTTCTCTTCTACCAGCAAGTAGGCTGGGGGGTGCACAAGGAGTTGGGAAGGGACACAACTGGGATGGCTGACCCAAGCTGACCAAAGGGATATTCTGTACCACATGATGTCATGCTCAGCAATGAGAACTAGGGAGAAAGTTGGCAGGGGATGTTGGTGCTCGGGGACTGGCTGGACATCAGTTGGTTGCTGGTGAGCAATTTTTTTCATTTGCATCACTGGTCTTTCTTGGGCTTTATTTCTCTCTCTTTTATTTTTTTCTTTTCATTATGATTTAGCATTGATTGATTGATTGATTAGTTGGTTGGTTGATTGACTGATTTGATTTCCATTATTAAACTGTTCTTGTCTCAACCCATGAGTTTTCTCACTTTCATGCTTCCACTTCTTTTCTCCGCATCCTGCTAGGGGCGAGAGCTAGTGAACAGCTGTGTGGTGCTTAGTTGATGACTGGGGTTAAACCACAACAGTCAGTCAAGGCTGGGGAGGCTTACAAGGATCTCTGGGTAATTTAATAAAGGATCAGAACATGGATACCCACCATTCTCAACTCCTACAGATGCTAATATCAGCATACATAAATACAAATAAACACATGAAAAAAAAGATTTCTGGGAACTAAAAGTTAAAACCTTACAGAAAAATAATTTTATTGAAGCATAATATATTTATATAGTCAAAATACCTCCTGCAAGATACAGAAAAAGGCCATATATTTGTTGATGTATGTTCACAGCATTTAAAAGGACGGCAGTGCTTCATCTCAAGACACAGCTGATCGATAGCTAGGGCTGTGGTGCAGTGTTATATAATGCAAGTTTACGACTTTGTAAGATGTCATTGTCCTTTCCAGCATTTATGGGATTGCATTTTGCTGCATTCAAAAAGTAAAATATTTCAAATAAATACTAACTTTATGGAGGTTTTATGCCATATGGGACAGGTTAAATGCAACCATTGCATAAAATATAATAGTAATTGTCTCCTGTCATAGAGGATAGTAGACTCAAGATGTCATCATCTGTTCTATGGCAACATTGCTGTGTTCCTGAAATTAATTTTTTCTTCTCTCTGAATCCCAATGAAGCATAGCAGTACAGGCATCTTAGGAAAAGTTGAAGGACAGGCTTCCCAGTTTTGAGTGATTCTCTGTAAGAATGACGAATGGAGGAAGAATGAAGTGCCTCACCCTCAGAATTACCCAATTTTAGACAGGTGATTAATGCAAAACCCAAAAATGTGAGTTCCTCTAACATGAATCAGTAGTACTGAGGGTCCACTGGTTCCTCTGTAGAGGACACTCGTGTTGCAGTAGCCTCAGTCTTTTGTGTGGCAGATAGCATCACAGGGTGGTAACTCTTGTTCAGTCTGCAGCACAGCTGCCCTGTGAGAGACAGGGCCTTCTGCTGAGAACATTGCCTTGCCCTTGCAAAAAAAATACATCCAGTAACAAAACAGTATCTGATCTGAGTCCACTATAGCTGTTGGTGATTCTCATCATCTGTTCTGTTTTGGAGAGATTCAGAACTCTACTCCCTGCAGAATTCTGCTGATGGGTTTTTTAACAGACTTTTCCATGCACAGGAAGTGCACCACTCTTCCAATCCGTCAAATTAACATCCAACATCACTTGTAGTCAAGACATACAAGACTTCTATTCCCCACTAACGCGGCAGGGGCCAATGAACTTCACAAACAAATCAATATTAGTTCAGATGAAGTCCTTTATTCAGCATCCATTCATTATTTATATAGGACAAGCAGGCCAAAACATCAGGTAAACACTGATTGGTCCTTCTGCCCTAGCGACTAGCCCCTCCTGGCAACCACCCATCACACATCTCCCTGCCACCATCCCGAAAAACTCCTGCCCCCACCTGCAAACCACTTCATTAACATAACACAACAAAGTCATTCACCATTTTTGTGATTTTCCCAACTCCGCCCTGCCAGGGCACTTAAGGGACAATTCCAACATCCCACCACACTTGATATGAGACACTGGAACAGGTTACCAAGGGACGTTGTGGTTGCCCCATCCCTGGAAGTTTTAAAGGCCAGGTTGGATGGAGCCTTGGGTAATCTGATCAAGTGGGATGTCCCTGCCCATTGCAGGGGGGTGGGAAGTAGATGATCTTTAAGGTCCCTTCCAACTCTAACTATTCTATGATTCTATATTTTTCTGACACAAGTCAGTTCCCCTTTTCCTCTCTAAGGTGACAGGGTCTGCTGCCTTCTGACTGTGACTTATTTTTCTGTGTTTAAAGAAACAGATGTACAGATGTTAAATTGTTTTACCACTAAAGTAATTAAATCCCTTTTAGTAAATGTTACATGGGTGACTAAACGCCAATATTGCAATTTCAGAATGTCTCCTGTTCCTGCAGCTAATGCACATCACTTCCTGCTACACAAAGCTGGGACTTCCTAGGCAGGGAAAAAAAAAATCTTTATTTATTTTTCATGTTTTACCAGATCAAAGTTCCAGAAATAAAAAGAAATGTGAGATGTTAGTTAAAAAAAAAAAGGAGTTTCAACTGTCCTGCCAATTGTGGATAGCTTGCCAAATAATGCTATGTACTATATTTAGTATTGCAGTTTCTAAACTGTATTCCTTCTACTATCCAGTAGATGATGCTAATGTATTACAAACTATTCTTTGTTCAATTTTAGCCAGATAAAAGCTGCCCAGCTAAAAGGTAGTTTTGTCACATTTAAAATGTTTTCAAAGATTTTAAGTTGCCCTCTTTAATTCTTATTTTTCTAATATGTGTTGTTCTGAGTCTCAGAATGTGTCATTTTCTGAAGCAGTTTTGTTACTAAAGGTTGACCCTTTCATGTACCTACCTACAAATATTTCATAACAATCTGAGATTCCTGTGAATTTGATATAGAAGTTTGGCCATTTTCAGAAGTCTTGGCTATATTAACCATCATTACTCATATACTGTGAGATACAGCATTAGGGTTTGTGCTATATCAAGCATTTATTCCTGTTTCAAATGTGCAGTAATGATATGAAGTCAAATCCTCACACTAAAAAGGCAAAAACTAGAAGAGGAAATAAAATATATCATTCACATTTATAAAGAAAATGACTGAAACGAGTTTCCATGAAGCTTCCAGGATCCTCAGCTTTTTTTTCTCTTTGTCTAGTGTATGCATACTTTAAGTATAGACCATGAAAGGAAGTTTTATAATCACTTCTACTTTGCAATGGATTCTGATTTTCTTATTCAGGGAGACTTGGTCCTAATTTCACAAGAAGAGGCCTTTAGAATTACTTGCAGAGTTAACATGCTACTAATCATATATATGAGAGCCCAAGATTTTTCAAACAGAATGACAATACCTGCATGGCATTTACAGATGTTTATATTTTGCTGCTAAAAGGAAAGTAGGGTATAAAGGAAAGGTGTGCCAAGGCAGATGCAGAAAAAAAACCCTTGAGCTTTCTCTGCTTAACTCACTGTTAACCTCATTCTCTGAAGTAGTGGGATCATAGCCTGCCCCTCCAGAAGCTAAGCAGCTAGTGACTATTTCTCCTGCACTACAAGACTAGTACTTGTGATCCTTCCAGCCATTGGATCCCATTGCAACTGTTAACTGCTTGCTGAATTGGTGCATCACTAGGAGACCAGCCAAGAGGAACAAATCCCAACTACTGAGGAGAAAAGAGAAAGTACGAAAGAGAAGCTGAGTTGCCCTTCCTTGTCCTTTATTTCTTTCTCTGTCTCTTTTTTTAAACTCTGCTCCCTTAGGAAAAGTATGGGCCCCTGAAGAGATGGAGAAAGAAACTTCTCACTCCCTATAGTAAGCAGGTCTGATGTCTGTCCTTTCCAGACTGTGAGGCTGAGTTTAATTAGACCACTTGGCTTTTCTTATACTTTTTTTCCCCTAGGAGGGCTGAATTATATGAGAAACTTGAAGCTTGTCGTGTCATTCTGCAGCTGGCTCAAGGACAGACAAAACCCATTACTGATAGTTTTATTGCAAGAATTGGCAGAGCAGAGGAGATCTAAGAATAGGCTGCCCAACCAGCAGCTGGGACATGAAGCAGACAGGACAATGAGGATTCAAGGTGTAGGCCTTAGGGCTTTCACGCCTTAAACTAACAGCCAGGGAAGAAGTTCAAGAGTTTACATCATCATGAAACTCTTCAGCAGAAGCATATTTAGTCATGTAAGTCATACAGGCTTAGTTATGTGGTTTGTTGTTTGTGTCATTAAAGCAAAGAAAAACAAGAAGTCAGTGTGGGGGCAAATTATTTGAACAAAGAGCACACAGGAGTCACCCTGTTTCCCTAGCATCAGTCACCAGCAAACACACCTTTGTGACTGTGTGCAAAGAGAAGGGAAAAGAGTAAAAGAGGGAAAGAGAAAGCACAAGACTTCAGCCAACAACACATATAAATATAAATTTCATATAAATGCATCAGAAGACACTATATTAATGTTAGAGATAAATCACTGAAGTACCTAATAATTGGTATTGGTAAGTGTCTAATGGTTACCTCTAACAATTCAAGTAAGGTTCTACCACATCAAATAGCTGCTGTTCTCCACAGCTTTCCTGTTATATATAGAGCTGGATGGCATAGCAGAAGTAGCACCCACATTCCTCTTCACAGCAACTATCTCTGAGAAGCAAGAGAGGGAAAAACAGTTTCCAGAAATCTAAAAGAAACAGAAATGATTGAGAAAACACAGATCTTAGAGGGAGGTTCACTTTGGCCCTGACAGGCAAAAGAGCCATTTAACCTGGGAGATAAATATTGACAAACTGAATCGTAGAATCATAGAGTCAAAGAATAACCAGGTTGGAAGAGACCCACCGGATCATTGAGTCCAACCATTCCTATCAAACACTAAACCATGCCCCTCAGCACATTGTCCACCCGTGCCTTAAACACCTCCAGGGAAGGTGAATCAACCACCTCCCTGGGCAGCCTGTTCCAGTGCCCAATGACCCTTTCAGTAATTTTTTTTTTCCTAATGTCCAGCCTAAATCTCCCCTGGTGGAGCTTGAGGCCATTCCCTATTGTCCTGTCCCCTGTCACTTGGGAGAAGAGTCCATTACCCTCCTTTCTACAACCTCCTTTCAGGTAGTTGTAGAGAGCAATGATGTCTCCCCTCAGCCTCCTCTTCTCCGGATTAAATGACCCCAGCTAACTGCATGAGTTATGTTTTATCCTGAACTTTGATACACCCCAGTGAGGGACATTTTTGTGCAACTGACAGGAATGTTAATATAGAAGTACAGCTGAATGATGAGAAAGAAGATGCTGGTTGTGGTAGCTTAATGACAGAATTTCTCAAGAATGACTGCTTGCTGCAATTAGTCAGCACAGAAGACATTTGATTGCTACTGTGGGGGTTGTTTTTAATTCATTGGAGACATTTGGCTTGGGAGGCTGAGCTTTATGGGCCATTATATTTAATTTGGCTCAATATTTTGAAGTGTTATAAGTGAAGCTAGATTTAGAGTGTTGATAATTGGGAAGAAATTTTGAAGTCAGCCTGTATAAAGCTTTGATCAGAGTAGCATGCGTAGCTTTGCATGCATGCTTCATTGTATACATTGAGAGGGGTAATTTTAGTTGGGTAGAATGATTTCCAAATGATTTAACAGGACTGCAGATGTCCAAGAGATGTCTACAGTGACCACAATGGGAAAGACATTTCTCTCAAGGTATTAGTTATTTCTGCAAGAGAAACTGTTTTTCTACTGAGAATAAGTTTGCAATAAAAATCCAGTTAATGCAATATTAAGCATTTAGCATTCTGGATGAATACCAAGTACTTTGTCATTTTAAGCAGTGCACAATAAAAGTACACACACTAGAATTTCTATCACTTCTTTGTATGCATTGTCTATATGTCTGAATTGCTTAGGAAATGATATAGCCTGAAGCCTGATGATTCACATGTGAGAATTCAGGGAGTTTGGAGGATACTAGGTAAAAAATTAAACATTTCAATGTGAAGGTTTGGGATCTTGAGAAGAACTGTAAATGTTCTAAACAGTTTTATGCAAGAAAATATTAGGTACAGAGCTAGAACCTACTGAATAGAAGAAACCTGATCAAGCTTCCTTTTCCTGTAGAGAAGCAAATAAAAAACACTGTACTCTTGTGGGGTTTGAGAGGTAGAAAAAATGAAAGAAAGTAGGGCATGATGATATTTTCTGATTATGTAGAGTATTTAGAAGAAACTGGAATACACTGTGTACTTCGATATTTTTGTCTCAATGAGTAACAAGAAAATAAGGTTATTCATAAATTAAAATGAATAGTAAGTGTGTTAAGCTCATCCTATGATTTCAATTAGAGATCTGAATATCGGGGTAATATTTTTATTCAGATAGTGAAGCTCTTTGCAGTCAAAGTAGCTGGCACAGATGGACAGACAAATGCCTCTTGAAATAAATACATATAACTTACCACAGGTATTAGTTTTGTAAGAAATTTTAAAAGGAAAGTTACTTTTTGAGTGATAAAACTGTCTTGGAACCATCTTCCATAGCACCAAAGTCTCCAGAATGAGAGAGGTGGTTTCCAAATGTGGTTGTCTTCAAGAAATGTGCTGTTTGTCTTTTCTGAAAAAATGAGTTGAGGACAATGCTGTCCTCTGATCTCCAATGCTTTTCAGAAACATACATGTATTGAATGCCTTGGTCTTTGATATGGAGATCTGGGGATCAATCAAAGTAAGATTTAACAGGGAAGAGAAAGAGAAATCTTCCATTTCACAGCACTATTTGAAATCAGAAATAGTGAAGAAAACATCACTCAAGAGATAAGACTTTATGACTGTGTTCTGTTGAGTGGGCAGGGTAATGTAGAGGGGCGATTTATTGCAGACACTTCTGTTGTGTCATTATTCACTCAAAAAGATGTGACATCACATGTGCAGACTGGTAGCTTATTTAAACACAGTTAAGTGCTAAATTAAGAACTGTGGAAGTGAAAAAGGCTATCTTGAAGAACTGGAGTGTTCATGCATGCTGATCATTGGCCTGGGATCAGATTTAGAGAGCGAGGAGTTTTTCAGGCATAAAAGACAGCCAAAGAAACTATCTAAGCACATCCAGAAGGTTTATATGAGCTTTATAAAGAGACCTAACATGATATGTCCAGGATGCTATCTATGTGTTTCAGGATGCTGGTTGACAAACATTTCTTCTATTGCCCACGTTGCCTCATGCTGCTTTTGCCCATGCCTGATTTCTGACAGATGCCAGGACAACAGTCTGTGGAAATACACAATTAACCAAAGAAGTCATCGAGGTGATTAATCACATTTTTTTTTTTCCCCTTGGACTGTTTTCCAGACAAATCTGTGTCCTGATATAAGTCACCACATGACAGTTTAAATTGTCATCCTGAAACATTTAAGAACACATTTGAGGGACAAGAAAAAATTGGGAAAAGTTAGAAGTTACTGCTTAGACCAAGACTGCTCACCTTTGTTCAGTTATATTTGCAGAGGTTCAGAAATTCCCAGGTGTGTTGTTATCAGTCAAAATAGCTTGGCAGAGTATTTGTTTTATAGTTTCAGCTAATAAGGAGAGACCTTGAATCCCAAGGATGCCTAGAGGACACTTGATAGTAATAAAAAAATTTCCAATTTACATCATTTTAAAAGTGTTAAGAATCCAATCTTAAATCCACATAGGTGTGAGGAATATGGCAGGGTTCTAAAAATAGCCAGATCGTCAAAGTGAAATACTGAAGAACTTAGTTATGGAAAAGGTTGGTTGATTCTGTAAAGACTTATCAGCTTCTTTGACTCTTCTGTTCTGGTTAGTCTTTTGGGGTGAGGATGTAGAGTTTAACACTCAGAATTTCAGGAAAATGGCTCAGATTTGAAAAGTATTTTTAGCTGTTGTTGGTAAACACCCACATAATTCAGAATTTAATTCAGAGAGACTTGTAGGAAAATCAAAGGTGTGTATATATATAGGTATGCTCTGAGGACAAGATTACTTCAATACGGTTTTATTGTGTGCCTAAAATACAGAATTATACTGTCTTCATTTGGATATAAAATATAGTTTTGTAAAAAGACCCATGAGTTCTTAATAACTTCAGGCAAATTTTATTAACAGAAAACTCTGAACTTAGCTGTCTGTAAGATACTATTTTAGTTACGATATTCATGCATTAAGGAAATACTTGGCTGTCTGTTTATATAGTTACCATTGACAAATGGTGACATGTTGGTTGGGCTTCTGAATGGATGCAAGTACAATGGTATGGTTGATCTTTCCCATCTGCATATACTAACTGATCCGCATTTGTAGAAGCTGACACTGGGACAATACTATAGAATATAACCATTTAAGGCTTGATTATATTATTCATTTCTATCCTATTGATATGTGAAGATTAAATTTCACATTTGTAAGGAGAAGAAGCAAAGAATGAAACAGAAAGGAGAAAGACAATACCTGGAAAGATGTTGTTTTCTTCTTCAGAAGCTGGAAAGGAACTAGTTGTTAGGCAAACTGTTTTAAAGCAAATGTTGTTGGTTTCTGTGTTTGCTTGCTTGTTTCTCCTAACTGAGTTTGATTGTGGTGGTGGTGATTATATACAAGGCCCGTATACATGTCTGCAGGTGTCCCAGTGGAATTTCTAACATAACTCCTTCAAATATAAGAGAAAATGCTTAGTTTCTTTCAGGAGGATTTCTTACATTCTTTTTTTCATTTTCTCATAGTTAAATGCTTGGCAGAACTTTAAACTTTATGGAATTATGACCACATCTTCCTTCCTACAGAGGTTATATGAGCCCTCAACATTGCAGTCATGGTGATCACTCTGACATTTCAGTGTTGTCAGTTATACCACATTTCTTTTTATTGTCAGAATTGTCACTTTTTTATCCTTGTTTCTCAGGTTCTAGCACTGGGAGATAACAAGTGAAATATTTCTTCTCTTGAAATTCTTTGACACCTTTTGTGTGCCATATCCTAAGTTCAAACAATATTTTTCCTAACTCCTTCTGTTGTCAATTTTGTGTCATTCTGGCAGCTTCTCCAGTGAAAAAGACAAGCATTTGTGTCTATTAAGTGCAGCAAAATTGCAGCATGCTGCCCTATTATCACTGTGCTGTTGTTTTCATCTGCTTTTTTATGTCATGGAGTCACCAGCAGTTATTGCTCACCTTCTTGCAAGATCTCCTATCAGATATCTCATGCAATTATCTGTTAACATTTTGCGAGGCAAGTTCCTCAGGAGGCAAGTTGCTGAGATTCTAACACTTATTTGATAACTTGAGTGTTTCCAAGATGGTTTTTCACCTCGTGTTGTAAGATGCCAGTCAGCTACATAGGTTTCTGCTTTTCTGTGGTTTCCCACTGCTGACTGTTTTCTCTGTGACCCCTGCTGATGATTCCACATCCAGTCATTCAAGAAACATTAATTTGCTCCTACCCAGGTTTACACTTTAATCACATGAACATAATTTATACTGCATTTCTTCTGGCTTGTACTGCATGCACCCAAAATCTCTTTCAGTTATCAAAAAAGGAAAACGCAGCACATCCAACACTGCTCACAACTGTTGTTCCTTCCTCATTCATGCATATGGCATAGAGCTACTCCTCCACAGAAGTAGTCATAATTTCCTTCTGACCTACCTCTCTAGATAAACCTACTCCAGATTTCAACAAACCCAGAATACCTCCCCTCTTGACTTTCTGCCATTATAACATGCTACAGATACCTAATACAATCAATGACCTCAACGCTCAAGCTTTGAATTCTTCTAAAGGATACCACATACATCTCTTTCCTTCATAGTAACAATAGTCAGAATCACAGAAACCCAGGCTATGAAAACAAGCAAATCAAAGTGTAATGCATCCCTCATTTTCCAAAAATTTGCAAGGGATTTGAGGGTGGACTCTTAAAAAAATCCTGATCCTGTTAGGACTTCACCCATGATATTAATTGATGATATCTTTGCTGTTAAAAGACTTCATTGTAAGTCAAGTGATGCCATCTGCTAACATCTGATTATTCCATTCCCAGGTTAGCAATAAACACACAAACGAGGAGAAATCCAATACAGAATTTTGAGGTACCTCACTGTTAACTGTTACCACATCAACATTTCATTGCACTGGTTTATTTTTCTTAACCTTACTCTATGCTACTATAATCTGATTTACTTATTAGTGAGGTTTTACGTATTCTTGGAGTATTCTTTTTAAACCTTAAGCTTGTTTGAATCATGACTTGTATTCCTTATCTTTACAGTGACTGAGGTTTAAAAATATGGCACATCTTGATTACCAAACACAATCAAAGCAGTGTAACTAGTAATAAGGAATATGCATACACCAAGACCAGAAAGTCTGTACTGCATTAAGGCCACATCAAAGATGATGGAAGCAGCAGAAAGCCTGGGGTCTGATAACATGAAGATGGGAACACAGTTTCAATGTCACATGGGCCATTCCTGTTATCTCAACAAGAAGGCAGCAATAAAGAACCCCAAACTGAGAAAACAAAGACAATGGGCAGCAGCCTTGCCTAAGAATTATGGAAGATGAAGAAAGCAAAACTGAGGCCATAATCATGCTATAATGACTGCTCAACTTCTAGAGGATATAAAGAGTTTGTCCAAATTGTATTTTGTTGTGCCTGATCCAGAAAAAACTAAAAAAAAAACACCACCAAGGACTCAACAGTGTCCCCTGTCTTTTGTGTCACCCTCTTGCCACACACACATGCACTCAGACACACTTCTTGATGCTTGTGAGTAGAAATGAATGAGTGAAATATGTGTGGATGAGTGCAAGTGACTGAAAGCAGTTTTATTTAAAAAAAAAATATGAGCATCCTCTTATCTGCAGTCTTGTACTGATTTTTTTAACACTGATTCCTATACTTCTAAATCTGCCATTTAGTAATGAGTTATGCCATGAGAATTTTTATGACACTAACACCAAAAAAACCATCCTGGTTCATCCATGGGATTTTAAGGGATATGTTCCTTATGGGGAAGACTTTCATCTGCAGTGCAGGCAACAGTATGAGATTGCATTAGGAGGTCTAGCACTTTTCCTTCTTCTCTTTTCTGTTTTTGGGAAGTGTGTTATTTTTCCTTCACAAAAACATCTACCTTCTCCTGCCTCCTTCTTAGGGACCCACAGATAAGGCAGCTCTGCTCTGTTTCAACAGTTTTCCAGGGAAGATGATTAAATCCACTGACTGCTACTGGGTAGAAGGCATGTAGCAGTATTGCCCCAGCAAGAGAGAAAAACTGATGGAGGCAGAGGCACAAGTCACAGAGGCAGAACAGAGCACAGCTCATCTGGATTACACAGGACAATAAAAAGTATATGCCCAGTTTATAATACTGAGGATCTCATTACTAAAGCCATTTTACCCCAGTGGCAATGCTTATATTTACAATGGCAGTTCTATCGCATTCTTGATAAATTACTCATCACTGTTATCATTGATAAATGATTAAAAGGAATACATTTGTCTGGGTTTTGGTCAAGGTGAGCATTCTCATCTGCTGGGAGCCAGTGGCCCATTCATTCTTACAGGAGTGGAAAATGGGGTGTTTAGTAATCTGCCCTTTGAAATGTGTAAAGAAGCTGTTAAGAGAGCAAAGAATGTGTTTAGCCAGCAGTACCAGCTGGATGTGAACCCATCCACAATACCGTCTTCAG
This sequence comes from Piaya cayana, assembly GCA_013389865.1. NCBI lineage: Eukaryota > Metazoa > Chordata > Aves > Cuculiformes > Coccyzidae > Piaya > Piaya cayana. Next base: position 12,441 of record WAAB01000725.1, read on the forward strand.
CTGACAGCTGTAACCAGAACCACATGAGGGTTAGCCTAACTCTGCTCTGTCATGTCTCCTTCTGCTTGTTACGATCCCCTTTGATTTGCTCTGTAAAGGAGGGGAGAAGAAGAAAAATATATCATAGGGACAAATGTAGCCACCAGTGCGTAGAGGGTTAAGGAATATTTGCATGGTGGCAGGTATTTAAAATGATCTGCACACCACGTTAGACATGTTATTGGGGAAAAGAATGGAAGGAAGTTCTTATGCTATAAATCACATCCTTGCACTAAAGAGGAAATTACTTTCTGGATATTCCATCTGTAAGTCCTGTCCCTCTCTGAGGAAAGCTATTCCTTTTTCTTTTTTTCATTCTCTCACTGTGTCTCTTCCCTTTTCTTTTTTTCATTCTCTCACTGTCTATTGTGGGGATCAGTCTTGTGACTGGCACATGGATGCACCTGAGTTGACACCTTGTGAGGAAGGGAGAGGAGTGGGGAGAGGTTATGTGAAAACTGAGTCAAATGTGTCAGTGCACAAGTCCAGCACTTGCTGCAACAGGGTAAAGTTCTGATGCCTGCCACAGGAGGGGTAAGTGGAGGTGAAGATTGAAAAGCAGAGCATGCCAACACAAGGTATCAAAGACTGGACCATGCTCTAAGAGAAGTATTACTAGGTGCCCCCTCTGTATTCACAGATTCACAGAATCACTAGGTTGGAAAAGACCCATCATATCATCAAGTCAAACCATTCCTATCAAACACTAAACCCTGACCCTCAGCACCTCGTCCATCCATCCCTTAAACACCTCCAGGGAAGTAGACTCAACCACCCTCCTGGGCAGCCTGTTCCAGTGCCCAATGAACCTTTCTGTGAAAAAAATTTTCCTGATGCCAAGCCTGAACCTCCCCTGGTGAAGCTTGAGGCCATTCCTTCTTGTACTGTCCTCTGTCACTTGGGAGAAGAGGCCAGCACCCTCCTCTCCAGTTGTAGAGAGCAGTAAGGTCTCCCCTCAGCCTCCTCTTCTCCAGGCTAAACAACCCCAGCTCTCTCAGCAGCTCCTTGTAAGATTTGTTCTCCAGCCCCTTCACCAGCTTCGTTGCTCTTCTCTGGACACGCTCCAGAGCCTCAACATCCTTCTCTGAGATGAGTACACTGGCATTTAAATTTCTCCCAAAGCAGGTGGGTTCAGGTGAAAGGAGAGACTTTTGGTGCTGGAGAGCTAGAACTCTTTTTTAAAACTTTCGGACCTTTACATCTTCTTTGTGTCAACGTCATTTTTACATGGCTAACAATAAACTCACTTTACAAAACCTCAAATTTGCTCTTCAACATAGAAGAGTGCTGTGAAACGCCTATTTTGCTGTCAGCAAAAATCAATGCTGGCCTTCAAGGGAGCAAACAGCAGCCCCGCTGTTGTCAGGTGATGATCTAAGGCAAGCCAGGCTCTCTCTAGAGAGAGACACGATCTCCGTTGGGCCAAACAAAACCGTCGGTCTATAGACAAGCTCTAGGACTCACAGATCAACATGGGAAGAAGGTCAGACACGAGCAATGGTCTCGGCTAGCCAAAAGCGCGTCGTCTCCCGCAGCGACACCGTTTAGTCTGGACTAACGTCGTTCCCTCTCACCCACCGACCCTGGCGGCGCGTAATCCCTCGGCGAACGGTTTCCAGCATCCTCCCCTCCCGGGAAGGGGCCCGTCCCGGCTTTCCCCCCGCGCCGCCCCTCCCGCGGGCACCACCGGCCGCGCCGGGGCTCGGAGCCCCGTCGCCCTCCTCCCCTCCCCCTCTGCCGCCCTCGGGCCCTCCTCCCGTCCCTGATTCGGCGCCGGAGCCCCGGGTGCCTGCGTTCCCCCCCCTCCCCGCGCCGTTCCCCGCCGCGGCTGTCAGTGCGCAGGCAGCCCAGCCCCGCGCCGCCGCCGGCCCCATCGCGGAGCCGCTCCTAGGGGTGGCAGCAGCAGGTACTGCGGCGCGGGAGGGGACGGGGTGCGCGGGGATGCGGGGATGCGGGGGGGATGCGGGACGAGGGGTGCGCGGGGGTGCGGGGCGAGATATGTGAAAGGGATGCAGGGAAAGGGGTGCGCGGGGATGCGAGGAGAGAAGGTGTGCGGGGATTGTGGGGCAAGGGATGCGCTGGGGGGATGCACGGATAGGTATATACAGAGGATGCGGAGAGGCCGGGGTCGTCAGGGCTCTCTCCTGCGTTCGGAATGCACTGCGGTGCCCGAGCTCGCGTCCCTCCGGGCTGGACAATAGAGTGAAATGCCCGAGTTTCCCCCTTCCCACGGCTTTGTTCCCAATATGAGATGGTTAGAGTTTAGGTGTTAGGGAATTTTGGCCCTGCTTAGCTAGGAGCGGCGGTTAGAGAACCTCCGGGGGCCAGCCATGGGGAAGGGAAAATTCCCACAGGAGCAGTTTCTTAGAAATACCATTCATCTTGCATGGATCTCTAGTTTCCTGTGGGAACTGAGTCCCAAGAGCACTGTATGCGACTTATTTGGTTATGTACAATTTTCTGTCAGAAAAACTAACTAAATCCTTCTCTGTATACTTGGCAATCCCACAGTCATCTCCTCAACCCACTCCCTAAAAGCTCCCAGGGAAATGGGTCAGCATCTCTAAATGATGTTTCTATCAGACGCTTGGTAAGTTTCTGCACTGCTGGCTGACAAGAAGGCAGCGTTGTGACCCTTCGGTTAATGCACATACTGAATGAGCCGTGCTTCAATTATTCATTCTGACGCTATTGCAACCTTCTGCAGTCTCTCTTCTCCAGGGACATGATGTGTAACAAGACTTTGAAATACTTTGCCAATGGGGCTGCAATCCTGTATAGGCATATGCAGCTGTTTGCTTGTCTAGCCATTCTGGAGGGTTAATTTATAGCAGTAAAAGGTATGTCAAGGAAGAATGAAGATTCCCAGCTGGGCAGTATTACCCTCTACATTCCTTCTGTTCCCCTGTAAAAAGCCATAATTCAGAGTACTGAACAGTTAGTGGACAAGGTTCTACAAATGAGTTTCCTGTTTTCCATCTGGAAAAAGCAACACTATCAAAGTACATTTGGTCTCCATAATGGAGAACCCTTCGTTTCAACATCAAATGGATTTAAATCTGATAATTTGTCAGTGTGGTAGACAACTGAGGTTTTGTAGATGAAGAAACAGATGCAGATATTAAATACATTGGAACTAGAGATTTGGCGGCAAAACTTGGAATCCTGTTTGTTATTTATTTCTGTGCTGTGCTGTCCAGAGAGTTCTCATTGATAAACTGAGAGCCATTCATGTTTTCCAAATACAGGAGAGTGTGTGGATCCACAATGGCAGCAGCTATACTTATAGAAATAAAGGTTAACTGTTCTATGACCTGTAGCCAAGTAGGTGTATGATAGCTATTTTAATAATCAACATATTTCTGAACAGCAGCAAGGCAGACTGTTCATTGCCAGTTCTTGGAATACTCACTCTTGTATCAAATAGTTATCTAAACGAACGCAGAGAAATGTCATATGTCTGAGGTGTAAAAGGCCAAGGCAGTTTGAACGTTCTGTGCATAGCACCCAGTATGATGCAAACCAAAAGAAAGTGAGGGTAGGGCTAGTGGAAGGTGAACATGCAGTGAGCCTCCAAGTGATTACTGTCGTTCTGCTAACATTTCCACATTCTCATGGCTAGTTATAGGCAGAGAGCATTGAATGAGCTAATCTGATATTGATGGTAGTTTTCCAAGTTGGAGAGTACCTCTGAGAATATACTATTCCCAGATGAGAAACATCTCCATCTACATTGACTGTAAGGCATGACAATGGAGCAAAAATTAGGGCTTACAACTGCTAGAGCCTTAAAAATGCTGAAGTCTAGGGCTTCATTACCAGCATCTGAAGTCAGATGTTAGGATTGGGTCTTTTACTCCTGAATGCTTCCATTCACCCATCCTTTTAAAAGTCTAAAGTATGACATGTATGTTCTACTCCAACTTGCAAAGGTACGGAAAATGATGTTCCACTTGCCTTAGAAAACAATTTACTGACTAGTCTGTGGGGGCTTTGTGCTGTCTTGGAAGACACATTAAGGCTTAACCACTTGATGTTTTATCATGCAATGTTTGAAAGACCGGTGCTGATTATCACCCAGTAGAGATTAAAAGCTTCAGCTCTTATTTCTTGATTGACACCCAGGAATTTGGTATAGATCACGTTGCCCAGAATAAAATCAGGATGTCATTTTTCCTTTCAGCTTTTCTTTACCTTTTCCTTTGCCCTTATCCCAGGAAATTAAATTCACCTGATGCTGAAGTGAGATTAAGCTAGTAATACACATTTGCTGTGCTGCTAGCTCTCTTGTTGATTCCTTGTCTCCTCCTGAGTGCTTTCTTGTCCCTGTAAAACCTGTCTCTATTTGCATGAGTCCACCAGTCAGGTTAGAGAACAAAGGAGGAATTCCCACTGCCTCTAATCAAAGGTCTGGGATTTACAGCAGAGGTAACACAGTCAGAATCAGGAGATGATCAATGAGTGAGCAGTAAGAGGCTAACTCAGAGGCTAATAATTGATTACTAGGGCTCCGTTGGGAAACGGTAGAAATTCATAGAGTTCTCTTTCACCCTCTTTACCCTCCAGCTGGTAATTAATCCCATGCATGTTCTCTACTGTGCCAGGGCCATGGACAGAGTGCCAGGAAAACCGTCCATATTGGGTTAAGGAACCTGGGGAGACTGTCGTAGCAGTTACTGGAATGGCAGCCAGAGCCAGATGAGAGAGCCAAGTCACTGTTGTCAGAAGGAATACTAGATCATCTTTATTTCTTTGTACACACAGGCTTACTATCTGTTATGTGCCTGCTTGTGACCATGGCTGGCGTTCAAGCTCGGAGAAAAGGAACTTGCAGTCCTTTGGTCAAGGGCAGATGCAAAGAAACTGTTGAGTCTGTTGAAATCAACTAGCTGCCTTCATGCATCCCTTCCAGTGTGTGTTTCTGCAACTGCAATGAATGTAATAAATTATTACATTTCTAATATATATTCCTAAGTCTACGAAGAGAGCTGGTCTCATCTTTCACTTTTATTGTTTCAGTATTCCAGCATGTTATAACACAATCGGCTTTTGTTCATGTTAGATATTAAAAGAGATCTGTGACATAAAAGTGGGAGATTTAATTTGTGGGGGTTTTTTAAGTAAAAGTTGAATACGGTTCCACGTTAATGTAAGTATTTGCTTTAGTAAGGTACAGTGTGTAGCAAGTGAAGGAGGCTATAAACTGGGTAAACATGATTTTCTGAACAGGAAGATCTGCTTGAAGTAATATCACAAGATTCAGAGCTCATAATCTGTTTGCTTTTAGACTGTGCTAGTCCTTCAGAGAGGCCACAAGATGTTTAAAACTGATATAATAGCTGTGTCAGTGTGTCCTGATCTGCTTTTGTTCAGTGTTTTCTTAGAGTGGGGTTATCACATTTGCCACGGACATAAAACTATGATATTTGAAATATGCTGGAGGAAAAGATTAGAATTCAAAATTATTCCAAAAAATTGGATGAACTGCTAGGAAAAGAACTGAGTGACATTTGGTAGGGATAAAAGCAAGGTACTACAATAAGGCACTAACAGTCAACTGCATAAGCAGAAGAAAGAAGTTAATGTTACGACTCCACAGAAAAGAATCTGAGTGTTATGGTGGATCACAAGCTGAACATGAGCCAATGTCATGATGTTGGAAATTAAGACAAACATCTAGCTAGGATATATACAAGACATATAGCCTGCAAGACATGTGAAGCAATTTTCCTGCTCTGTTCAGCATTGCTAAAGCCTCAGCTTGGAGGCTGTGTAGAGTTTGATTGTTACACTTTGAAACAGGTGCAATTCAGTCAAAGAGAGGCCAGAGAATGGTAGCAGGACTCATCACAGCCCAGAAAAATGTGACCTGAAAGATCTAAAATAACTGAAATCATTTAGCTCAAAGACCAGACAGTTGTCAGGGGAAAATGGCAGTCTGCAGAAACAAAACGGGGGAGGGAATGACCTTTTCTTTGGCCTTATGGTGAATGAAGCAGAAAGAATGAAGTAGCAGAAAGAAAGAGTGTTTTAAAATGGAGGAATAATTTTCTGGGACCTAGGATAATAATAACTGTCGAATATTTGGTCTGGGGAGATTGTGAAGACTCCATTATTTTAAGAACAAGTTAGACAACTATCTGTGAAGAATGAAATTAGGTTAGTGATCCTATCATGGGAAAGCACCTTGGAATATTTGTCATCTTAAGTTATTTTCTGCGCCATTCTTCTATCATTTTCTGAAGCAACATGTTTATTTCATGTAAATGAAGTAAGCTATCTGCTGGCCCCTGTTCTGTTGTTCATCTGATATCCAAGGGTAGCACAGCACCATGAACACTGAGCAGCATTTTCTGAGAAGAACCTGAAAGAAAAGTAAGAGCTTACTAGAAGATGGTTGAAAGATGTCTTGTTTTTTGCAGAAGGCATAGGGAATGGGATGTTCTGATTTCCCTGGAGCAGATGCTTGACTGTGTGTGTGAATGCTGATAACAAGTATATGGAAGAAGAAAAACTAATGAGGATTAGCAGTAAGCAAAATGATCTGAACCAAAAATACAAGCTCTTCTAGTATTCTACTCCTTGAGTGGAAGACCACAGTACAAGAATACTTTTTTAGAGATAAAATGAAATAAAATAATGGAATTCAGTTTAGGAATAAAATAAAGCATTGTTCTACAATTGATGTTTTTAGGTGTTTCTCCAGGGAGAGGAAAACTAAGTCCTGTGGTATTCATAGTTTAACATATATTGTTTAATATAAATGGAACAGACAGTTCCCTGTGCTTGGTGATAAAACACTGGATCTCTGTGAGGAGACAGGTAGAAAGAAATAAAGAGAGCAATGATCATATCTTTTGGCTGTTGCAGTGGAGAGCTGCACATAAGATGCTGAATAGAACATATTTTGAGTGCAACCAAAGAGTTTTTTAACCTTCTAAAGGCAGAAGGATTTTTATCTCTCCCCAGGCTTTAGACCTTTCCACTCAGACAAAAGACAGAAAAGCTCTTGGAGAAGTTAAAGATACACTGGGAGGAGTGGAAGTGGTTTTTATACCAACTAGGCAACAGGGAATTTTTTTTTCTGTGAAAACAGGTACTCTTTGGGACCAAAAGGCTGCAAAGCTACTGCTGGAGAGAATCTGTGTTGAATCAATAAGACGGGGAGAAAATGAAGAATTAGGCTGCACTTTTTAGTAGGTTGTTTTCCTGGAGCTGCTGCTCAGTGAACTATAGCAGATTAGCATTATAATCTGCTGTCATTTAAACACTCTTACACTGGAATTATCCATAGACTGATGGAAATCCTCATATTTTTATTTACTCTGGGACACTTGAGCACAAACTGTGACGCTGTATTAGCTCTCATTGCTTTTTCCCCTGCCCCATTTTCATTGCTGCTTGAACACTTTGGGAAAAATAATTATTTGCTTAGAAAGTCAGTCACTTGATGCCCCAGATATTTCAAAGTAAATTTACATCCCTTCCACCCAACGACTGACCGGTATTTCATGTTAGCTTGTATTGCTTTGCCTGAGTTTATTTCATCTCCCCTTCTCGCATCCTTCCCTTTTACTTTCTTCACTTCTCATATTTGTGTATGAAACTCAGTTTTATTTGGGAGACAGAAAAGATATTCAGAAGAAGACTTACTGTGACCCGATGCTAAAGGACATTCAGTTTAGGAATACAGTGATTCTGGAAGGAGATAAAGCAGAGGATATATATTGTAAAAAATATAGTTTTTACTAGTAGAAGGAGGCAACAAGGTGGAGAGGTTGTTCTGTAGGATACTTCGGAGGAACTCTGGAACAAACTGGGCAGAAAACTACTGAACATGCTGGAGGGGGTTCTGCAGATGATAATCTCCTCTGTTAGAAGCCTTTGGTAATTGTCTTGAAAAGGAAAGATGTTAGAAGCAGCTAGAGGGAAGGCAGGAAAGTGTAAGACTTTGTGTAGAGGGAGCCTTCACTCGAATTTTGAACTGAATGTGAGTGTTTTGGTTTAGGGTCCATGGCTGAAATTTCTCAGTGTGGTTGTGAAGAAAGTGTTGGCTATTGCAACACAGTATAGTTCTGTCTGTATGAACTGTCTATTATTCTGCCTGTATGAACTGCATGTTTAATGCAATGTAGTCATATCCAAGCCTGCTTCAAATTGTATCTGCATAACAGTTCAGAGCAGCCATATCCTTCATGTTAGGGTTCATGAAAGGCAAGTCTTGCCAAACAAACCTGATCACCTTCTATGATAAAGTGACTAGACTAACGGATGAGTGAAAGGCTGTGGATGTGGTCTTCTTGGACTCCAGTAGAGCCTTTGATGTAGTTTCTCACTGCATTCTGCTTAGGCAACTGTCAGCCTCTGGCCTTTTCCACTCTCCTGGGTGGAAAATTGGTTGGATGGCTGGGCCCAGAGAGTGGTGGTAAATGGAGTTAACTCCAGCTGGAGGGCAGTTACAAGGGGTGTTCCCCAGGGCTCAGTGCTAGGTCCAGCCCAGTTCAATGTCTTTATCAATGACCTGGATGAAGGCATTGAGTGCACCCTTAGCAAGTTTGAGGATGACACTAAGCTGGGTGGAAGTGTGGATCTGCTGGAGGGTAGGGAGGCTCTGCAAAGGGGTCTGAACAGGCTGGACCACTGGGCAGTGTCCAATGCCATGAGGTTTAACACGGCCAAATGCCGGGTCCTGCACTTGAGGCACAACAACCCTATGCAGAGCTA
>WAAB01000725.1:21392-32133 GCA_013389865.1 Piaya cayana
AGGGGGGGTTTAGGCTGGACATTAGGAAAAAAATTTTCACAGAAAAGGTCACTGGGCACTGGCACAGGCTGCCCAGGGAGATGGTTGAACCACCTTCCCTGGAGGTGTTTAAGGCACGGGTGGACAAGGTGCTAAGGGACATGATTTAGTGTTTGATAGGAATGGTTTGACTCAATGATATGATGGGCCTTTTCCAACCTGGTGATTCTATGATTCTATGAATTATCTTTTTTTCTATTATATTATGTCCAGTTAGGGTCTAAAAGTTACGTAAAACCTGCCAGTGGGGTGCTGCAGTTGTTATTTCAGTACTTTAGAAAAATTCCTTTCCTATAAGCAAAAATCAGAGACAGCATTTCAAGCTGTCAAAGGCAATTTTGCCTGGGAGGAAACTGGCTTGTCACACAGATGAGCCTGGAATCTGTGAAAACTCGACAGGCTCTGAGCGCTTTCTCACTGTGAATGAGGAACTGATGAATGAACAGCAATGTCCAGCAGCACTTTTTGATGGTAACGGCAAAGCCTTTTACCAGCAGCTTCCCAGTGCAGATGGAGTTTTACAGAAATTGTCACACAAATATTTATGCTGTCATTATGAGGGGACTAGCATTTTTTAAGTATTGGGAACATTATAGATAAAGATATGGGAAACCTTTGTAAAACTATGTGTATATTGAGGAGGTTGTTCAGCAACTGCTTCTCTGTCTCTCCAGCCATGCAGTAGATTCTGCCTTGTACGCAGCAGCACCTTTATGTCAGATTATCACAGAAAAACCCAAGTTCAATAGCAAACCTCTGAAAACTTGATTTGTACAGGGCTTAAGGAAGGAAATACACAGCTCCCTGTTGAAAAAGGTGGCAGGCTGATTAGATTCATGGACCAAAATATTCCCAAATTTTTAAAAGTGGAAGTAGAACCTGGGGTTTTCCTAAAGATATTAGCTATCAATTCACAGCCTTGGGATGTCTCATTTGCACCAGCTACAGCCTTCTGAGAAACAGTTGCTAGTAAAATGGCTAAAAAAATAAAAGGCCCCAGGTTCCAGTCTTCATTCCTCAGAGAGGTCTTATTACCAGGCATTTGGCAAGAAAGACTGCTGGAAATGGGGAACTGCACTTTATTGATTTTGAAGGGTCAGTATTGACAAACATGACAATGACTGCCTTTGCTAGCTTACTTTGCTAGTTTTAGCTCTATGTATGTAAATATAAAAGAAAGACTGCTACTGGAATAAGGATTTGATAGACCTGTTTCATGAAAAGCAACTGATACTGAAGAACACTATGTGTATTGCAGAATTTCATTGTTGATCAAGAACTCTTGTACCATCCACTGGAAGTCTGGGTCTCAAGAGATTGACTGGCAACAAAAAGTAGGTAGTCACATGCAATGATTCAGTATGAAAGCAGTAGGATTGTCTGTTGGATAGTTAGAGAAAAGAATTGGAAGAAAAGTTCATTAGCATATGTGTACTTTGACACCTTCCTTTCCCCAAACAGAGTTTGGCAGAGCAAAGTTTTCATCTTGGAATAATACTAGCCTCTGCTTTGGTGTTGAGCACGAGGCTTTTTTCTTCTCAGTTCTTGAGCTCCAGGCCTGTGTCCTGACCCAGCAGGAGGAGCAGCAGAAAAGAAGATGACAGAGCAGGGAGGGAAGATACAAAGATCTTAATGTCTTTGATCACTTTCTTCACTAAACTAGAGCTCAGTGAATTTCCAAATTGAGATGTTGTAGCACATTGGCAGTGAAGAGCAGCACTGCAGTGCAATTCTCAGTGTTCCCTGAGTATCTTCACAGTAATGAAACAGCAGGGCATGAAAAGAAATGAATGTGATTTTCCTGGCTAAGTGTGATGGCAGATGTTAAAAGACAGCACGCTTTCCTGCCTTATCTGTCAAGAAGAAAAATCTCCCTAGAAAAGCAGCATTCCTGTAGGCCCCAGTACAGATAGGGGTTTTTTTTCAGATGGATTTGTGAAGCCTACTGTTGGAAAATACCAGTGACGTTTTCTCAAAGTGTGTTATAGTGCAGCATTTGATAGACTAACAAAAACCAAAGCAATTATGAGTCCATTGATGAAACATACTGCTACCAGTGGATCTATCAAATGACGGGAACTGAATCTCATCCTTTCTGTAAGTTTTCTGTTAACTGCAGGTAATCAAGAACAGGAACAGGGTTAGCCAACATGTGAATATCTTTGGCTGCAGTGCTAAATCAGCTCTTTGCAGTCAGTGAGGTCAGGCATGACTAAGAAGCGAAAATGTTTTTTGTTGTCACATGTAATGCCAGCTGGCACATAGCTATCCATTAATTCCTTTAGGGAATGTCTACTGGTCTTCACAGGCTCATCCTAACTTGTGATTTGATGATGAACCAGCAAGAACCTGCCAGGTTTACTCAGGTGGGTGGTGTGGCAGGTCTTAAAGCAATGACTGCAGGACAGCATTCCAGTGAGTGGGGGAACAGATCATAAGCAACAACTGCAGGCACAGAGTTCCAGGAAAAATGAGAATTATGTGCCTAGTCAAATGAAAGAGAGAATAAGAAGGTGTGGCTATGCAGCTGGAGAAGAAAATAGACAAGAAAAATCTAAAACTTCTTTTTTTATATACTATTTATTTGGGCCTTATGTAGTAGTTAAATTAAAATCATAAATTGGGTGAAACAAAGTGCAGGAGCACAGACTCACAGAAATTAAATTGAGGTTGTAAAATCATTAAAGAGAGAACAACGAACAAACCTTGAAAGAACACCACAGGTTCCAATATCTCTTATATTTTCCACAGTCTCATGTACAGTAGTCTTTAACAGAAAGATAAAACACAAAAGTTGTGATCCTGTACTGTACAGACAGTCAAAATTACTTTCCTATTCAGTGCACCTTCATGCCTGGCAGTTTCCACTGGTTCCTATTAGTTCCTGGACAAATAAACCTGCTATCAACAGTTATTTTCATTCTTAGTGAGGGGACAAGAGGAAAACACAAAAGAGACACTGCAAGACTTTTCTCAACTGATGGTGCTGTACCTGACAGGTCTGCTGGATGACTGGGCATGTCATAGAATCTTAGAATCATAGAATCACTAGGTTGGAAAAGATCTTTGAGGCCATCAAGTCCAACCATACCTGTGCACTACTAAATCATATCCCTAAGTACTTGATCTACCTGTCTTTTAAATACCGACACGGGTATCAACCACTTCCTTGGGCAGCCTGTTCCAGTGCTTGATAAACCTTTCTGTGAAGAAATTTTTCCTAATGTCCAACCTGAATTTCTGGTGCAACTTGAGGCCATTCTCTCTCATACTGTCACCTATCATTTTGGTGAAGAGAAAATTGACAGTTAGGGCATCAGCTCTCACAATAGCATAGGAACATCCTCTTCTCGTCTGTGTGGTTTGAGGATGAAAATACTCATGCAGCTGAATTGAAGGAAACTACTACTTAGAAACATGGAAGAAAATGCAGTTTAAAAAAAACGTCGTACTTCATTGGTTCTTGGGAATCAGCTGGTCAGATGATGAAATGGAACTGTCTTATTTGCTTACTCTTTCATTTTAGCACCTTTAAATCTGCAAGGTTTGGGTTTGGGTTTTTTTTTCCCAGACTATCAATAGCACAGTAAAAGTGAGAAATCTTATACATTTGCTTGCTAGTACCTGTGTCTTATGTCTTCTAGACTGTAAGCATCCTTTAAAATTTGTTCTACAGAGTCCACGCTACCAGCTTCTTTGCCAACTACCATAGTTTAAATGTCTGAAACCAGGTGAGAAGCTTAAAATAAAATCATCCATGTAACTAAATCATGTTATTTTTTAACTGATGGTTTCCCATTTGCCTTTGGAATAGCCGGAATTGCAGTGTTTGTGCTCAGTATGCCTTCTCATAAGGTGTTTGTCATTCCAGTGGGTCTGTTGCTGGTTTGTCTGGCACTGTCCTTGTGCTTCATATGATTTTGCCCCCACAGCCAAAGCAAAAAATCCAGGACTCACACTACATGGCTTCTAGCCCAGCCACCTGGAACAACGAACTTACCCTCTACTCTATTCTCTGGGTGTCTTTCTCTCTAGACCTAGCTTTTGCACTGGCCAGGTAGCCTTTGGGGGCCTTCCACTCTCTCAGTCTTAACTGAGATCTTTATGATATACGCTGCCAAAGTTATAGTTACTTTCTTATACCTATCAAAATACCCCTTGGTATTCCAGGCCAGACTGTCTCTGTTAATCCTTTATGCCAATGTGATCTGCCTTCTGGTACAGCAGTCTAGTTCCTTCTGGAGAAGTCGGAGCTGCAACAAAGCCCTTTTCCACAGGCTCAACATCACTTTTACACACCAGGAGAAAGAAATGCACACATGAACCAGACTAAGAAAGGAAATTAGGTTTGGGGTGGTAAAAGAGAAGATTTCACTGTGGCACTACTGTAACTGCAACTGGGTCTATGTAAAAATTCTTACTGTTGAAACAGTCTCAGTGTTTTATGCCTAAAAGTAACACTGTGCAGCAACAGACTGGTAGTTTTCTCAAGCTGTGGTTTCCAGGCTGCTCTGCCCTGTGCAGTCACGGAAACTATTTATCACAGAACTCATTCCCAACAGTCACTTTTTTTTTTCACTGCTTATTGCTAGTGTGATTTCAATGATGGCTTATCAGTGGTTTGTTTAACTGTGTGTACAGGACAACTTGATAGTATTGAACACATTTTGTGAACTACGGATTAAACTCCAATGCACTAACAATGTTTTCTGTTCTTCCACTCATGATCAGTGGTAGTGTATGTTTCTTTTCTTTATGGTTTTTAGTCTTGGTTGTTTAAGCAGTGTGTATGTGGTGGAGAGTTGGATTTGTGCAATTTGTTCATTTAGAAAGGATGTAAAAAAAAATATATGACATTTTAAAGCATTAGTTTGTTAGAATAATTCCTTGCTCCCACTCAGAGTTTACTCAGCCATCTTCTCTACTAAAACACCATTTTGTCTGTCTACATTAATATATTTTTAAATATACATAGTAGCCAAAACAGAAGACACTGTGTCTCACCCTGGCACTTCAAACAAATTTCCTGGAATGTTGTTACAGGAAGAAAAATCTTAATGTCAGAACTATCATATCTTCATTTTAATCAGTGAATATGCATCCTCTTATGTATCATCATTTTAGCTTAAACAGAGTTGTTAGGACTTCTCTAGGGACATAACAGGTTTAGTTAGTATTCTGAAGTGCAGGCTAACATTAGAGTCTCATGCCAAAATACAGTCTCTCTATTTCTTTTTCCTGAATATGGCTGGACTTGAGGCACTCCAAAAGAATTTTTGTCTCTCCGCAGATCTTTAAGTACACAGAAGCTGGTTTGTTATGTTAAAGGACTCCCTCGACTCAAGGAGACATTTAAAATTAAGTACTTTCTATATTAATGCCATTAAGTTCTGTCATTAAAAGTGTGGGTTATCATTTCCAAAAAAGCATGCTGAAGGCTTCAGACAATATTTTACCTCTCAGGATTATTCCAGAGTACAAAACCCCACATGCACCAAAAGCAGAGAAGTGCCAGAGCCAAAAATGAATCCTTGATTTTGTCACAGAGTACTCTCTGTACAGATTTTGCTTTTGAAGATCTGCTACAATTAATTTCTCCTTGAGGTTGGAAGAAGTGGTGTATTTGTATCTTTATCTAATGCCCTTAATCTCTATTGGATGAGTGGAACAGGCAGTATGTGGTATCAGGGGAAAAAAGGTCTTGCTAACTGAGTTCATTACACAGGCTTTCACTGATTCAAATAATTGAAACATATGTAGCTGTCCTTAAATATTAGAGTCAAAGCTAAGAAGAACAGGGCTTTGCTCTTGCCGTTAACAGGATTTAAAGAACTTTTACTAACATTAATCCAAATGCATTGCTTCGCTTTTGCTTCATATATCATTTTTCAGTGATCTTCTGGGTAAAACTCCTACTGAAATGAAAGGACTTTTGCGTAAGGTAGGACTAGGCAATCTAGCTCATTAATATTTTTGAATAAAAAGGAAACCCTTGTGAGTTTTACAAGAAGATCTGACCTGCAAGTCTAGAAATGGGTGACCTTTCTGTTCTTGAAAGTCTTTTTGTAAACACAGGGGTTTCAGTAGAAGAGTAAAGCTAATTGTCTTTCCACTGGTGGATTGATTCTCTTCCAGGAGAGAAAAATGACCTCCAGCAAACACAAAGCTATTAAAGTTTCCTGGGTCATGCAGATGGAGAATTCTGTCTCTTTCTTTTCAAAAATGATTTGCAAGTCCTGTTCTGCTACGTGAGTCACTACCATTTTAGCCCCAGCATTGCAGGTCATTAATTTAATGTCAGTGCCTTTGAGATCTGTTTAGCTCCATCATGTGTCTTGTACTCCCTGTTCCAAAATTAGATGCTTACTTCGCTGTGAGCTGCTGTCCTTGTCAGTACTGCCAAGTATGAAGGCAGTAACATACCTTGTTTATCCCTTGAGTCTGCTTAGCATACTTCTGTGGTGTTACCACAGTAAGGAATGGCAGGAGAGGGGACAAAGGGCCCTGATCCTGTGTGAATGTAATGAGAATAACACAGCACTGTGTATGACACTTGCATGACCCATGTTGAAGATCCACTTTTCACTTCTAGCCTAGGTATTTTACCTCACTCTGCAATTTTAAAACTTATGCCATAGCATGGACTTACACTCATACAACGTTGTCCATGGCCAGCTTCACATCCCTCCTGCTGTCGCTTCCCTGCTGGAAGAAACTTAGCCCAGTTAACGACTTGGGCACCAAAAGAATTTGCTGAGGTAGCAACAGAGCATTTTGGAAGCTTTATCTTTCAGACTTAACTTACACTAATACTCAAGTCTAAGAGTTGTTGTGAGTTGCCTTTTTTTGACAGCCCTTAGCCAGCTGAGTCTTTCTAACGATTGGCAAACTATTCTTAGACAGGTTTAGTGTGAGAGGCAGTCATTAGATACCTTATAAATTACTTTAAAAAGATAAAGAGCATAAACAGTCCTGAAAGTGGTGAGTGGGAGCTATCAAGGAAAAAACTTGCTAATGGAAACACAGTATAATTAACTGCCTTATTTAAGTGGTTTGCCAGAAAGTATTGGGAAGAGATGATTAAATAAAGACCTGCAGCAGCAGAAAGTCCTTGCAACTGTAACTGAATGATCCAACCTTTAATAAGTGACCATATCACAGAGGAATTAGCTTTGGAACAAAACAAGGGTGGTGGTCATTTGAAGGAACACCAGGATAGATTCACTGTGGAGTTTATTAAACTGTTTTGTCTTTTTATGTGGTTTTGGACAGCAGTGAGATGCTTGCAGTATATTTCCTGATTCCTGGATACACTGAACAAGCTCTGGAGCACAGGCAGTGCCTTAGAACCAAGCTGGTTAGTGTGACTAAAAATGCAAATGCCAAATCCTTTCCTGTCATTCCTTGTCTCAAGACCATGCAGCCATGTCACAGTCATTCTGATTCTCCATGCAGCCACACTATGGTGATCACTGAAATAATAATGGATGAGTATAAATCAGAAACATCTAACAGCCTTTCTAAGTCTGCCTTCAGGGCTTGTTTTTCTGAGTTGGAAAATAAAATGAGCCTGCCATACTAGATGTAGCACTCTGCAAAAATAATATGGCTGAACCAGAGGCTGTGTGACAGTTTGGTGTTTAGTTCTTGGTGTGGTGTTAGGGTCTATTAGTATTGTTTAAATGGCAGCAATGATCGAATACTGTACAGACTTGGGAAGATAGAATCTTTGCCCTGAGGACCTCACAAACTAAATGGCAAAGTGAGGAAAAACAAAGACAGCATGGAAGAATATGCATGGCTATTAGCTATGGCTCAGTAGTTCCATTGAAAATACTTTCTAAAATTAATTTTCTGGGTGAAAGATTGTCAGATCTGCAGTTAGCTGGTTAGTTCCATGTAAATGTCATGGCTAGGTTTAGTGTCAAGTGAATTTTTTACCATTTTTACTATGGGAATCAGTTATAGAATCAGGAGTCATGACATAGGAGGTCTCTGGTTCAGACTCCTGATGAAAGCAGAGGCAACACAGAGTCCAGACCAAGTTGCTCACAGCTAAATCCAGTCTGGTGTTGAAAACTTCCAAGGATGGAGATTTCATAATCTCTCTGGGAAAATTATTCCATTCTTAATTGCCTTTAATATGAAATTATTTGCTTATATCCTTCCCCTTTGGATGTTATGACCATTGTCCCACCATGCACAGCAGTGAAGAACCTAGCTCTGTTGTCTCAGTAATTTCTTCATAGGTACTGGAAGGCTGCTACTAGATCCCCACAAAGCTTTCTCTTCTGCAGGCTAAATAAGCCCTGTTCCCTCAGCCTCTCCTCACAGGGCAGGTGGTCCTGACCCAGCCATCTCAGCTTCCCTCTTCTGGAGTTGCTCAAGTGCCAACTAAAGGAGAGTAATCACTGCCTGTGGTTACATTCTGATGATGGAACTCAAGGTGCTGTTAGCCTTCATTACCTGCAGGGCACAGCACTAGCTCAGGTATAAATTATTGTTCTCCAGGACTAATAGGTCCCTTTCAGTAGCAGTACTTCCCAGCCAGTTAGTCATCAGCTTGTACCAACACACAGGGTTTGTCCATCCCAGGTTTGCATTCATCCTTGTTGAATTTCCTTTCAGTCCATTCCTCCAGCCTGGCTAGGTCCCTCCGAATAGCAGCCTACAAGTTTATTGGCAAACCCTTTGATTTCATATCATTTGCAACTTTGATGAGTGGGCATTCTTTCTCCTTCTCCAGCTCACTGATAAAAAACATTAAAGTGGACATCTGAAATTATATATTAAACACTAGTCCTTGAGCCTGACAACACAGTCAATTTTTCACCCATCTAGTAGTCCACATATCAAGATTCTAGCATCACAGCTTGGATAAAGGAATGCTCTGGGAGACTGTAACAAAAGCCTTGCTAAAATGTAGGTGACATCCACTGGTCTATTCTCACAAGAAGGCAATCTGTTTGGGTAGACATGTTCTACCCTCAGTTGATCAACACATGCTAACTGTCATGCCCTTTGCCTAGAAGAGTGTTTCAAAATGAACACTCCGTGATTTTCCCAGGGACCAAAGTGAGGGACTATCTGGCTGACCAACCTGCAGTTCCTCAGGTTGTCTCACTTGTCCTTTATGAAGATGGATGCAACATTTGCCTTTGTCCTGTCTCCAGGGGCTCCTTTGATCTCCACAGCCTTTCCAAGATGATAGAGAGTGCCCTCAATATGACATCAGTCAGCTCTCTGAACACCCTTCAGTACAGCCCATGGGGTCCTATATATGTGTTCAGGAGAAGCAGAATAAGTCAGGAAAAATATTGGAATTCAGAGGCATGGAGAAAAATACTGAGATGTTTGTGAGAGAAATGATCTAATGTAAAATTAGGAGATGGATGAATATTTCTTTTTGTCTTTCTAGTGTGTCACTTTCATGTAACTAAATGAAAATCCAATCCTTTCTTGGGTTCATATCTATTAGAGCTGAATTTTAGATTTCAGTTTTACTCTAAAGTGTGAAAGAGCGGGGACTGTAGGTCAAACAGAATTCTTGTTAGTGAATGATTCAAGGCATCATATCTTCCCAAAATATGATCCCGTTGCTACCTCACAGTCTATGTGGATCCCATCTCTACTTTACTTTGGTTACAAGGCCATCTCAGTTAATTCAAATATTTACCCCTTTATACTTTTTAATTCAGGATTTGTCTTCACCCCTCTTCCCAGTGAGTACCGTATTTTGTTCCTGTTCTGTTGATCTGTGCATTCATTGCAGGCTGGGAAGGCATGAGTTCTGGCATGACAGATGGGGCAGACTGCAAACCAGGCAATTGCCTTCCAATGCAAATGATAGTTTAATAAGCACAGAAAGGTGACAGAGAGAGACGCTTCTTGGTGGAATGACTGGCAGTTTTGTTTTCAGCCTGAAAGCACTAATAGATGATTTTTGACCTCAGTCAACAAAAAAAAAAAACACCACAAAAAACACAACATAGAAACTGGAAGCAGAAAATCCCATTAGCTTCTAACTTATCCCTCTTTTTTTAAGGGTCAAAGGAGTTTCTTTCTCCCTGGTCTTATATCCAGATAGGAAATTGTTCCCCTGTTTTTGATATTTTAGTTCTCTCTCAGGAGGTCTATACTTTGGGAGACTTGTCTTTTATATATAACTTTTGTTTTCCTTTTTTTAAAAAAATTCCATTCATTTTCTCCACTGCCTTCTTTCCTTCCCTAAACATTCCCTCCTCTTCTAGTTTCTTTACACTCTTCAGAGATTTATGGTGAAGTCTGTCTGAATAATGGGTTCTACCAACTTATATGGCTTCCAGCTTCCTCATCCTGTAAAACAGCTAGTGCAGTACTAGGCAATGGCATCTGCATGGAAATCTCTACAGCATGTCATCTTCTCCCTGCCCTTCAACTGTATTTCAGTTGCATAATACAGGATCTGTGTAGGGCTTTGTTTCATCCTGGGTCATATGAAAAAAGCACTACAAAAGGGCTTGCTGGCAAAGCCCCAGCAAGCTCTGAGATCCCTCTGCATTGTGAGCAACACATTGTTTTGCAGACAAGCTGTAGGATAGCCAAGATTTCAAAGGAGAAGATTGCACCCTTGGCAAGTTTGCAGACGACACTAAGCTGCGTGGAAGTGTGGATCTGCTGGAGGGTAGGGAGGCTCTGCAAAGGGATCTGAACAGGCTGGACC
>WAAB01000731.1:0-49078 GCA_013389865.1 Piaya cayana
CTATTAAAGACTGAAGCAAAGTTTGTTGATCTCCCCCTTGAGCTGGCATGGGGAAAATGGTATAAAACTGCACTTGGCAATCTATCAGCATTACTGAGCTATGCAAGAGAATTTTAGTTAGATAAACTTAGGAAAGGCCCAGAAATTCTGAAGTCCTTGTGGGCTAAGTGATCATTAAACATTAAGCTCAATCACAACATTCATTTGCCCTAAGTAACACACTCTAACACTCACATAATTTAGTAAGTGTTATGAAAATCAGTCCATTCTCTAAGCCTGAAGCTAGAGGGACACATTATTTGCTGGTCAGCTCAGTAAAAGATCTGAACCTTCACTGGAAATGGCAGTCTTAAACCTGGTACATTGAATTCAGAATCTGTTTAACAGAGTCTATTTATGATACAGTGGGTACATGTATGAGACACCTGCTTCTGTGGCCACCTCAACTATTTATTTGTCCTTGAATAATTTATTCAAGAGACCCGTTACCAACAGAAGGCAAGCACTGTGTTTGGAAATTTCCTTTAATATCACTGCTAACAAGCCCAGCTAAAGAACAGATGTAGTTATACTATTTTTGAACAGCAAACTTGCTTAGAGCTAATGAAATGGCAGTGGTTGATACAGGGCTGAAAGAGATTTCTATCACTTGCATAATTAGCCACACTCTGGAGTTCATGCAATATGCAGATATTTAAGCAGTAGTTTCTATGACTACCATCATTCCGCTTATTATCTCTGAAACGTTAGCTCCAGGATTCTCTATAACAGGTGCTAAGAAAGGAAAGTCATGATGGCACACTACTACTTGGGATATGATGGGTGTTAGAAGTATAATGAATCATTTTTCAAGAGCACTACTTTCAAGACCTTCTGTGTGTTGGCCAAGTATGTTTGTGCATTTGGCTCACAGCCTATCATTTAAGAACCTGCAAAGAGCTTTCCACAGCTGCAGCCTAAAAATGGTTCAGTATGTGTGCGTGCCTTGACCTGTGCCAGCCTTACACTCCAGCCAGAGCTCAGAGAGGAGAAATCAACAAACTGAAGACTTAATATCATTAAGACACAGCCACAAAGAGCTTTATTTTTTGGAAGTTTTGGGAAGTGGCTGGAGGGGATAGAGATTTTAAGACTTAGAGGACCATGAAATGAAGTTTTTATCTCTACCAGTTTTGCTTTTAATGTCTCCATCCTCTTCCAATAGGATCATTCTCTGTAGAGCCAATTGAAAAAGAATCTCCTCTCCTGTCCGAGGAAACCCCTGAACTTCAAAGCATGGTTTCATTCCAAAAACAGACTGAAAAGGAAATATCTTAGGAAATTTCACAAAAAGAGGGAACAAGTTTGTTCTAATGTTACTAAAAAGACTATTTGAGTACTTACATCGTTTTGGTATGGAATTTTAGGAACCAGAGCATTGTCCAAACATCCTGGGAAATTCAACAAATTTACATGAGAACCCTCATGAGTGCAGTTTTTTCTTGAGTCCTGGGTTTGTGGCTGAAGGACGAGACAGACCTTGAAAGTACATATGACCCTGAATTTTGGGTCAAAACCTGGGTAAGTCTTCAGTTCTCTGCATAGCTGAACTTGAGAGCTCAGAAGCCTTTCTGCCTTGCACCAAATTGAATCATGGCAAATGAATAAGAAGTCCTAAATGCAACATAGTTCAGGACCCTCCTAGATGCTGCTCACCATAAACTCAAACTAAGGTGTATGTGACTTTTACTACCAGCATTGTACAACTGCTGGTAGAATGCCCATAGGCTTTTAAACAGCTCCTGAAGTCTGAAAGAGAAACTAACGGCATTGCAAAGTGCTCATAAGAAATGCTGAATTCCTTCTTTTCTGTAATATAAGTAGACACTTGCAGGAGAGTAACTCCCATTAAACTAGTTGCAGCCATGCCATAGCTGGTTAAAAAAAGAGAAACTAAACAAAACCAACCAAACAAAAAATCACAAACAATAAAAACCACCAAGCCACATAACCCTCAAGTCCCAGAATATTAGTTCTTTGAAGTTTTAAGAGCAGTTGTGTATTTTGGTGAGTTTAGAAGCCCTGCAAGAGCTTCATATAATGGCTGGAAGTGTTTAGTTATACCTTACATAATTGTGCATTAAAGACATCTTTGTAGCAGCTACTTTAGTACAGTCACAGTGGTACCATATTCTAATGATGCTTAAATCTCATCAGAATGCAGCCCTATTGTGCTGAAAAATGTTTTCCCTTGTTCTGTGTATGTCAAAGAAGCAAATAACTTTTCCTAAAAGTCTCTTTCTCTCAGGCCCTTACCAAGGAGAGAATGATGGATTTTTTGTGTGTAAGGGAGCACATTCTTCCTGGACCTCAAACACTGAAAGATACTAGTTTCCCAAAAGAATACGCAAAACAAAGACCTGGTCTCTAATCTTTAGTAACCTAGATAAGTGTGTTAGTTGAAAGTTAAGTAATCTTCTATATTTCTCTGTACTTAGATATGAAATTGATGCTAACAATAATTAGCTCTGGGGGCCAAGAGGTAGTGCTTGCTGCTGCATACCTCAGATATAGCACATGTAGTCTTCCTGGAAACCACAGGCAGGAGAGCAGCAACACAGCAGCCATAGCTGCAAGAACATGTAATCAACAGAAAAGTAACTGCAAACACACATACCTACCTTAAACTTCAGTCTTACACGTCTTCATTTATACGTGGAGATAGTTGCCTTTATGCCTAATTCCCAGTGGCAGCTCCTGTTACTATTTTTCCTTTTATCTAAATGTTCCTTTAAGAAACTTCATTCAATATAGGGCCTCCAGCATAGGCAACAGAACATAAAACAACCCCTCAAACAAATTTAAGACAACTGAGGGATAGCAGATGAACACAGAGGCAGAAGATCCCAGTATCCCGGGATTCTTTTTTGTCACTGTTAAACAGACTTGAAGAGGCATTGCATTCCTCTGGTGGCAGGCTGCATCTCCAACAGGATAAACTTCAGCATGCTAATTGGCACAGAGTACAAATTGGCTGCTGGTGCATGCCTGGAGGTCCTGGACTATAAACTAAATGAAGCAAATTTCTGAGTAATTCCCCAAGAAGATTTGGACTGAAATCTTTAATTACAGTTTTAACAACAGAACAAGAATTCTGCTTTCTATCCTTATCAGTTCACTAGTTCTGTGCTGGTTTTTACCCACAAGAATTGGAGATCACCCTTGGTTTGATTTCTGTGGTGCAATAACCCAGGCCATACTTACATCTGAATAGGCCTTGTCATTATGAGCAGGGGAAGGTGGAGAAGTTAGAAACACAGAGAAGAGCAGGAAACTCCACAGTGCTTTTGTGACAACTAAGAAAAACATTCTTTCCAGTGGAATTGGCAGAAGGAAAGTCACAGGACAAGCAGGGGCAAATCTTTCAGTTTCCTGCATCCAGGGAGCAAGAGATACATATGGGCTCTGCCAAATCCCAAAGCAGAAGTGTCCTTTCAGTGCCTGAGTGGATGGATGATTGCAGCTAAAGGACAACGAGGCACTTTTGGCCAGATCACCTCAGTACTCTGTCCCTACCTGATATGCCTGCATGCTCAGCAGACTGTTAGACACTAGCTACCTATTAAAGGGTTTCTGCTGGATGCTGTAGAAAGCGATGTTTTGGGAAGAGAAACTTCTTCATTAGAGCAAAGTCTATATTTGTCTTTCCAAAGACAAATAGATTTAATAATTTATTACTTAAAAGTTCTTCCTACCCTGGAGAAGAGGATTGATTGTCATTTCTTGATTTCTCTGCTTTTTAACAATTTGCATTTCAAAGAATAAGCCAGAAAGAACAGTCCACAGTAGCATCAGCTTGACTGAAACAATTGTTGAATATTCATTTTCCCTTTTCTCTCCACAGAAAGACTGGAATTGCTGTAGTGGTTGCGTGATGTGCATGCTGAAGGCAGGAGCTCTGTTGCGTTCTAATTTCAAGTGAAAGAGCATCTATTGCATTTTTGTGCTTGTTAGCATAATTATAATTCAATATTTGCATTGCAGTAACGCCTAAGCAATCCCACTGAGATTCATTCTCCTAGACAACACAAAAACATGTTGACATGACCCAAAAAGGGCTGCCAGTACCACCTTGTAGCAGCACACATGATTTAAAGGCTTAGCCTACAACAACATTTTTGTCAAGACTTGTACATCTGTCACTAGCCCAAGGTCCTGAACTAGGAAAGGCGAAATGAACAGAAACAAGAGCTTTGATGGTTTTTTTTCTATTGAGCTCGCACACAGGCTCTGCAATTAAGTCCTTGCAGCAATCAGCTGAAGCCAGTATGGTTCAATATAGAGCACAGGTGGATCCAGGCATCAGCCTGACGCTCACTTAAGCAGGTACAAGCGCTATCATTTCAACTTAAGTACTCCATCTTCCTCCACTCTTACAAGCAAGCCAGCAATTGCTACTGCTTCTGTCACTCTTCTATCCTCTGTCCTACCTTCCTCTCTCTCTAGGGATCTTTCCTTAAAGTTTGATTTTATAGCATTTCTAAAGAGACAAAACACCAAACCATAAACATTAATTATTTCTGTTGTAGGAAATAATTTACTCTTAGGAAGAGGGGAAAAACTAAATAAGTTACCTTATCCTTTGATAAGATACCCGGCTCAGAAGATATAATTTGATACTTTACAGACAAATATAGCATTCTTCATTCATTACAGTGTTGTAGCAGATGACCTTTCAGAACTGAGAGATTATGAAAGCTGTGGACACAATGTGTATTTACATATACTGAGACACAGCTTCATGTGTATAAAAACCACAGTTATGTGTATGTAAAAAACCCCTACGTATCCTCTTGTGGACTTGTATAACCATAGGATTGAATTCAGGTTTTGGGAGCCTAAAACTAGCTAGAGAAAAACAAAGTCACAAAAAAACTCAGCAGGGGAACACTGGTGGAGTTGCCCAGCTGCCCTCACACCTTCCCTTAGGATATGTGGGAGACTGAAACTCCTCAATAAATCCTACCACCTTCGGTGAAGCACAGAAAACTCTAAGACATCTCAGTGTCCACAGTTCCAAGGACTTAGAGGGCTCTCAGGACAAGCACCCCAAGCTGTAACTTGTCAAGACTAGCAAGCATAACTCATCTTGTCTCTCAAGCTGAACAATGCATACACTGAACAACATAATCATTGCCAAAAGATCCACAGGATGTTAAGCCCAACTTTGTTTCAATTAGACTAATTAATTGCTACTTTGAAGCACCTTCCCCTCAGGTGGACCCTGCTGTTGCTAGATTACTGACTAGAAAGAAAATTTGACTAGAAAAAAATTCTGCTTGAAAGCATTTGTATTTTCACTGAATAGCAATAGTAAAACAACAAAAAAATTACCTTTCCAGCAGCTGAGGAATCACACAGTGTTACACAAGAGTGTTCTCCCACAGTTGGCTCAGCTGGAAACACGGTAGAAAAGCACCGGTCTGTTTTAGAGACCACAGACTTACACCCCAGTTAATGCTCATATTAGTTCCTATATTCGGCAAGACTTCTCAAGCGTCAGCCAGTGGTGAAATCCATGTCCTGCAAAACTCACCTTTATTAGCTATGTGGCAATGGAGACAGTGGTTTTGCAAGCCACGGGCTATCTTTGGCATGAAGTGGATGAGATGGCTCTCCGTCTGCACAGGGCCAAGCCTGTCGTGGGCTCCGTTAGCCTGCTGGGGCTGTCCCAGGGCTCCCCAGCTGGTTTTGTCATGCAAGAATTAATGGGGACAGGCAGGAGTACAGGGCTCAGCACTCAGCAGGAGGCATCTGGACATCCAAGCACCTAAATCTCTTCTCCCTTCTCTGCAAACTGCCAGGGAGAAGTTGGGGGCAGCTGGGAGCAGCTGAGCTTCCTACTCACTATCTGAAATGACAACCGCATGGCCAGTCCCACTTTCCATTTCTCTGTCCGTTGGTCTATCTAGGATGGGCTCAGCCCAGAGGTCGGTTTAGCAGAAAGGCTACAGATGCCTGCAGACACTGTGACATAAACCTATGAGTACAGAGGTTTGTTTTATCCAGGGGCTGAAGGAGAGGAAGAAGTCAGTCTCTTCTCCTCAAGATTGACTGTGATACTTCTAATAATACCTCTCACCTCTGGCTAATTAAACCTCTTAGAATCACTTTTCTTAAAACAAATGGGTGTCCTTTAAGGCTTTTCTGCTTCATCACATTGAAATAAAAATGTGTCCAAATTTGGGGGTGGGAGGTTTGCAATAGGAAAATACCCACAGGTGAAACCACATTGGCCTTTGTTATGCGCCGTGGAAGCCAGTGAGATATTTGATGCTTCTTAGCAGCCTTTTTAGGGTCAGAATTTCACTTTGACCAGAGAAAATTCTAATTTTGCTTCTTGACCTCATTTCAATCAACTTTGATTGCTGAAGGCACATGTTACATCATTAGGCAGCAAGATTCCCATTTGAACAAAATAAAGCCATCAACATGTTAAAGCACAAATATTTGCATCAACTGGTCAGCCCATTCCATTTAATAACGCTCCTCTTTCCCCTGCAGAGCACTAGCTGGTCTCTAGCAGAAAGAGGGAACTTTTCTCTGTTTGTTTAGTGTGAGGCCATTTATCACAGGGACAGGACAGGTGTCTGCTCAGGACTGCTGGCCTAACATGGCTTGAGAATCTTTACCTTTAAAATGGTGATTCTTTAAGCTGTTGGGCAGTCAGTCAAAAGGCATGATGTCTGAAATCATTCCACAGGAAAAGGAGAGTGTTTTAGAAGGGAGCAATAAATACATTGTAAAATCAGTGGGAAGAGAATCCAAATCTCATTTAAATGATTCCCATCATGCTGACAGCCACATAGATAAAGGGAGGCAGAGAAAGGTACTACAGGTCTCTATACTGTTCCTGTCAGCTGTGGGGTTTAACTTGTTCTTTTTATTTATTTGCATCTGAAGAAAATCCAATTCTATATTTTCCCCCCTTCCTCTGAGATGAGTAAGTTGCATTTTTCCCAAAGAGATGACAAACAAATGCCAATCACAGTGACAGCTGCCTGCTCTAGCAGTCCCTAAACAAATTAAATCCATTAATATCTAATGATTCACTATTGTGAAAATGCACCACCACTATTCAGATTCTGACACAAGATACAGGCTTTTGAAGCAGTAATGAATACTATTGCAAAGCAGCAAGTAGGAGTACCAGTTTCATCTAACGAAAGGTTCTTGTTAAAAAGAAACTTAATAAAAACCCCACAGTGCTGCTTTTGTTCACTTTGTCAAGCAAACAGCATTTCTCACGTTTCAGTACTTTGTTATTGTTCCTCCTTCGTGTCATTTTTTTCTCCTGTCACATCTGTGAAGGCAGCTGATCCTTCCACATCTTCTCTCATTAAGTGCCAGCAGACCTCCAAAGGTTCCTATTAAAAGCACTTCGGCCTCATGCTGCTCATTGACTGGTCATAGGTGGTGATTCACACTACATTTCTCTCCAGTGTTATGTCCCGGAGAAGACAGCTGTGCAGCTGCTGCATGGTGTGGACGTCTCCCCTGCAGATTCTACCACAGGGCTATTCCTGCCATACTGCTCAATGCTGGAAGCCAGAGGCAGCTTTTTCAGCTTTCAGTGGCCACAAGAAAGAGCTGTGCTTTTGCTGTTATCCAGCTACATTTGACTCTGCACCTTCTAGCCTCTGCAGCAAGGTTTTACCTGATATAAAAATCTTCATTTTGGAAAATGAGTGGTGGAGGTGGACTGTGAAGCTGCCTGAACTTCTTAATGGCCAGGAAAAGTGCGGAAGGACAGCTTTGTTATAACCAGAATACAAAATTATAGAAAACCTAGTGATAGTATCAATTTTCGGGTTTAAGACTAACAGAAAGGGATACATATTTATATAACTTAAGATTCAATTTTAAATCTCTCTCTGCTGGGATATTGTAGAGATCAAAAACATGGCTGGGCTCAGAAAAAGAGATTGGCAAGCAGGTACAAGTCTAGCCACTGGTGATTTAAACAACATGGTTGAGAATTAGTGTCAGCTACAAAAAGGGCAGTTCCCCTTCTACAAGTTATCTTGCCCATCCTCTTGTTCTCATTAATTTTATAACTCGGTATCTTCCACATACAAACCTTTTGCTTTAGCCTGCTCTCTTTGGGAAATATTTTATCAGGAACAGAGAGAGACAGACAATTCTGCAAATCCCCAGAAAGTGCTCCATCAAACCTTCAACTTTGCTGCAGCTAATTATCTCACTCCAGCACTGACTTCTTATCAGGGGCTGTAGATTCCTTTGCTATTCCTCTGCCTGTCTTCAACATCTACCAGGTCTTTGCATCTTGCTGTATTCACAAAGGGTCTAGTAGCATTTGTAGTAGAGATGGTAATTCTGCCATTTAGAAATACCACCGTCTCCTTCATGAGATATTGGTGTTACACCACCAGGGGCTTTATGGCACAAGGGGAGTAAAAGATAACACCCCATCATTTAGCACTGGCCAAAAGCATCTGTGAGGATTAGGGCAATTCCAGCCTTGGGCATCTCCGTTGTGTCCCACCTGGCTGCCTGCACAGGCACAGCTGCTGCCATTTATTTGTTACCACTTCTTACAGCCATTCTTACGCAGTCTGGGAAGAAAAATGTCCTCTGAGACTATCAGGCTAAAGATGAACCTCTTCTTGCATTCTGTATCCATTTTTCTGTAAGGATATTTTGTCAGGAAATCATGAATTTGCTGCACACTTAGGTTGTATGTGTTAAATCATACGCTGAACACATGCATATATTAAGAGAAGTGGGAGAAGGTAGCATGGGACAGCAAATAGAAGAAGAAAAAGAGGTAGATGAAATACAAACCACTTAATTTTCAGCAGCTCTGAAACCTTGTTAGAAGCTTTTCAACAGTTCAAGTGAAAAACAAAAGAGATACATCATCATAACCATGTAAGAGTTACACAAAAAATATTTTCTATTTAATAACTGTGGAAAGGTACATTTTAATATCTCTTAAGACTCTGCTGTGGTGCCATCCAAACCTCTTACAGGGTAATCAGGAAAACTAGACTGCAGAATTCCAACATTTGCAAAAAAAAAAGAAGTCTTTCCCTTAAAATAATGTGATTTTCATCTTCCAGCACATCTTCAGTAGTCCTAGCACTCAAACAGATCCCAAAAAAGTATTGCTACAGATAAATTTTTAATTAGCTCTCTAAAAAGACTTCTCTCTTGCAACACAGAAAGTGCTGTAACTTACAAAGAAGCTTTGTAGGCAAGCTGTATTTCTTTTTATGGTCTTCATCTTAAGCAGTTAATCACATGCTGTTCAATTCTTCTCCCCATTGTACAGCTCTGTAACCTATTAAGCCATTTTCCTCTGGCACACACATGCTGCACTCAACTATTTTGTACACTACTGCCCTTAACTAAACAATACAAGAATTGTGTTTACACTCATCAGTCAACCATTTCACAAATCTAGTAATTCTCAGGCCAGATAAGGTTAACAACACCTGCATACTGCAAGAGTGGAGAGGCCATGGGTAATTTCTAACTTTACTTTGCACAACAGTACCTGCAGTGTCCAAGCAAGCTGAAGGTCTTGGGGGCTGCAGGGAGGGGGGACAGGGTGGACTTGCCTTGTCAGCAGCAGCGACTGCTCACCAGCCGAGCAGCAGGAGGAGCAGGATTCACAGAGGAGGTGGAGTGACTCATTCCCATTATAGGCTCAGTCACCAGCCAGCTTCAGGAGTCAGTGTCAGGAGCACAATGACACTGGCATAAGCAAGTTGTAGAAACGGTGTCTTTCAAAAGAAAGGGAACAGTTGGAATTTCAGTTACCGAAAAGCCCTTTTAAGATTTTACAGCTATGTATTTGTGACTAAATTAATTCATATGTGACAGACTCCTTAATCATGTATCAGAGATTCACAGTGAGACCAGATGGCTAAAGGGAGAGGCTTTTCCATGGGAAGGGCTGTCAAGCTGTTGGATCCTTCAGCAGAGGATGAAAAACACCTATGAGAAAGGAAACTGAAAAACAGAGTTAACACAGAGCAAACAGCTTGAGAATAGTACTCACAAAACCAGGTGCTAGGAATTGACATAGGTAAAAATGTATGGAAAATCTGGGAGCATGAGTATCTCCAGAATTTGGAAAACACTAGAAAATAAATAATAATTTTTCACATTTGGAACCATGTGTGGTAAGCCCACCTCAGCAAATGCTGTCTAGCAGGAGGCAGCACAGGTAGGAGGGCAGACTTCTATGTGGGAATCTATCTGCAGGAGCTGAAATGCCTAGATTAACTCTTTCATGAGAAGTGAATGATATCCAGATGAACCCAGGGTTTGGAGAAAATAGAATTTAGAGATAAAAAAGCAGAAAACCTGAGAGTGGACATGAAGAACCCAATTTCTACCATGGGAATGGTTTGATTTTGTATTGAAAAACTCAACATCAAAGCTCAAAGAAGAATCCATTACATTGGCAAAATAAAGAGCTAATATCAGACCAATGTGTTTATTTTTGGAATTGTGCTTAGTTCTGGGCTTGATTTAAAGAATGCATGTAATAAAGTAACAGGAAAAAATGCACACAAAATTAATTCTTAGATATCTTTAGGGGGACAGGTAGGCTGGGCATAGAAAATGAAATTTTTGGCACCCCACTTCCCAGTAATTCAGGCTACCACAAATATCCTTTGTCATTAACTCTACAATTTTTTTTTAAGTTTACTAACTGCATTTAATAACTGACTGAATCTATCAGCCATAACAGAGAGTAGTAGTAAGTTCCTAGTACATTTTTCCACCTAGAAGAAACTATCACATCTTCCTGGAGTATAATACAAGACGAAGTATCTATTGCCAGGGTTCTAAAGGACAAGAACAAAATGAAAGGCTGCCTAAAGCATTCGACAGGGCTCAAGAAGCAGAACTGAAATTTGAGAGATAACTTCATGGTCATAGAAATAATATCACCAGGAGAAAGGCTGAAGATAAGATACAACCAACGCAGAGGCATGCAGGCATAGTGAATTCTGGAGGAACGTTCATATCAATCTTGTCAGCCCGTGCTCATCTCCATGTCCTTGTGCAGAAAACAAGAGGATGGAATGTCCTCCCAAGAAGGGACCTCTCTGCTTTAAAAGGCTTAAAATGAAGCTATCATCCTTGAATGCTTTTACACCAAAAGACAGAGCAAGTTTTCTACAAATGCTTGAAAAGGTGACATAAGGCAGAGTATATGTGCAAAAATATGATGAACTTAGGGTGTGAGTGACATATGTCTCAAGAATACTTACTGAAATAGAGTGTTACTTCACACAAGCAATGGAGATCTGTTCTGGCAAGAGTTGGCAATGATGATGCTGCATACATAGAGAAAACTGGCCTTTTCCAACTGGTTTTGTATGGCTTATAAGCACTGTGTAAACTACAACATCAGCTGTTGATGGCCAGTGTATGCCTAAAAGCACCTGATAAATCTATTCTTGAGAGCCATGTGAAAACAGATACTTTCATATATGAGAATTAACTGATCACAGAAACAATGGAAAATACATTTACAGAAGTGAAAATAAAAGATAAAATAGTTGCAGAAAGTCATTAAATCTTGCTCTTTTGGGTGGCTATGGAGTTATATGCCAAGCCTATATTACCTATTCAGATTGCCATGACTTTCTGCAGTTACTGGCTTGCTATTTACTGGTGAGAGAAAAGTGCTACCAGAGGCACTACAGCCTGACCTACTTCTAAGGAGACATAAAGGACACAGTGATACAAAAAAACACAAAAGAAAAATTACGTGATCTACTGCATGGTAGTGGCCAGTACGCAGTTTTCTCTGTCAATCCATGGGAAACTTCAGCATAGGAAAAAAAATAAGACAGGCTAGGACCATGGTGTAACAGAAGTACTTGCCTTATCTTTCATCTAAAAATAAGGATATGGAAGAAGAATCCTTTTTCTTTGCAATCTCCCCAAAATGCAGTAAATCTGAAAGCCTTGCAGGAACCTTTAAAGGAGTGAAAAGCAACAATGGGCAAGAGATAAAAAAATGCCTCTTTGAGTAAAACCAGGATAGACAGTGTACTTGCAAGGCATAACAAGCACTGATAAGAAGCCTGAATAGTTGAGTAAGATTTTCAACACAGTAGTAACTGTGGTAGAATGGAAAAGATGTAAAGAATAGCTGGGTTGCTTCAAGAGAACCCAAAAATGAGGAGACAAACCTGATCTGAACTAGTTAGACTACAAGATGAAGGCACTGAGAGGAAAAAAAGTGCTTTGAGCACTCAGTTTCCTCAAACAGACCCTTGCTAAGTTTCTTTACTCCTATGAACAGTATTTAAAGTGTCCTCCTTAAGCCTCACTCCCAAAATAATACAAAAGAAGTTGAAGTAAACCCACGTCTCCTGTGTTCCAGACAAGGGCTTCAGCAAGATGGCATCTTTCTCTTTCACTAAAGAAAAAGCAAGAGAAATTCTTCACCAGAAGAAACTTATCTTAAAGAGGGCAATTCTGCTCTCCTCTTTTGTTTTGGTCCTTCAAGTAAAAATACTCATGATTTAATATTCCTGTCCACATAAAAGTGTACTTTACTACCCTTAAGACTAATCCTGGTTCTATTTAAATCTAAAGGAAACTTAATTAGAAAACTGAGATAATTATATCTCACAACATTTCTTCAAGCCATTCTTAATCTCTGGAGGATGCTGTCAAAGCTAAAGGAACTTGCCCAAGACTAGAGCTTTGCTTTTTAGAGACCCAGTGTGTACTGTATACTTCTCTGCTTAACCTTCAAAGCTTGTTCTTTGTCATTCCCCAGGGGTCAATGTTGGGTCCAGTTCTGTTCAATATCTTTATCAATGACCTGGATGAGTGGATCAAATGTACCCTTAGCAAGTTGCCAGACAGCACTAAACTGGGAGGAAATGTCAATCTGCTGGAGGGTAGAGAGGGTCTACAGAGGGATCTGAACAGGGTGGATCAATGGGCTGAGGTTTAACAGGGCCAAGTGGAGTCCCTGCACTTGAGACACAACAACATTGTGCAGTGCTACAGGCTTAGGGAACAGTGAGCTAGAAAGCTGCCTGGCAGAGAAGGACCTGGGAGTGTTGGTCAACAGCCTGGACATGAGCTAGTAGTGTGCCTAGTTGACCAAGAAGACCAATGGCATCCTGGCTTGTATTAGAAAAGGCGTGGCCAGCAGGACCAGAGAAGTGATTCTGCTCCTGCACTTGGCATTGTTGAGGTTGCACCTCAAATACTGAGTTCAGTTCTGGGCCCCTCACTATAAGAAAGACATTGAGGTCCTGGGGCATTTCCAGAGAAGAGTGACAAAGCTGGCAAAGGGGCTGGAGAATGAGTCTTAAGAGGAACGGCTGAGGGAGCTGGGGTTGTTTAGCCTAGAGAAGAGGAAGATGAGAGGAGACCTTATTGCTCTCTACAACTACCTGAAAGGAGGTTGCATAGAGGTGGGTGTTGGTCTCTTCACTCAAGTGACAGGTGATAGGATGAGACAGAATGTCCTCAAGCTGCACCAGGAGAAATTTAGATTGGACATTTAGAAACAATTCTTCATAGAAAGGGTTATCTAGCACCGGCAGAGGCTGCCCAGGGAGGTGATTGAGTCACCATTCCTGGGGGTGTTAAAAACGTGTTTAGATGAGGTGCTTGGGGACATGATTTAGTAGTGGACAGGTACAGTTGGAGTTGGTGATGTCTAAGGTCTTTTTCAAACTAATGATTCTTTGATTCTATCAGTCAAACCCAGCCTTTTAAGGTAGAAGTTCTTCTAGTTGAACAGCATACATTGGTGACATCTAGTGGACACAAGAAACTCAACAACAGTCAACCAGCTTGAATAATTCAGCAAGTGAAAATAATTTTTGACCTACACCATATCTATAAAATTTTGCTTTCAGTCTCTTGAACTGAATTTCTTCATTAAGTGAGATCATATAACACAAATTTGAATCCAGCCAATTTTCTTGGAATACACTCCCACTCTGTACCACACCAGGGAAGAGACCCTGAACTAATGCTGCAGAAATTTTTCTTTCACAGTCATCCTATAGCCTTCCCTCAAACCACAAATGCACTGCTTCAGCCAGCTGTGATTGCAGTGAAGGAAGCATTAAGGTAGCTCAGATAAAATTATGCCTAGATAATCTTATGGTACCATACTGCACAAGGAGATATACACCCCTGCAAGCTTTGAATAACAAATGAAAAAAAAAAAAGTTTTTGAGTCAATTGGTTCTACTATGTAATGCAAACCTAGTTCTTTTAATTATCCAACTTTCAAAGGTGGGTTAATTAATAATCCTTCTGCATTGTTGCATACATTTCATCATGCTGTGTAAAGGAACTCTGAATCTGCTTTTAGTTTTGTTACAACAATGTACACAATTCTTAATAGACTACTTTCCTGTCAGGATTCTTACCTTACAGCTAAATGCTTAAATAATTAATTACCCAGAGGATAAGGCTCAAAGTTCTACACTGAAGCTAGTCTGAAATGTGATCTTTACTTTTCAAGATAAAAGACTACCTGTTTCCTCAGCTGATGTTGCTGCTCTCAACTTCATCACTGTGAACAGCAGAGGAATTTGGCATTGTGTACTTTCCCATGATGACTGGAGAAATAAAAGGTGTAACCAGGTTAGGTCATTGAGGGGTTAAAGCTCAATTTTCACCCTAATCAACAAGGACAAGCAGGTGTTTAATATTTACCTCTGAACAGAAAACAGCTCTACTCTGTTGCGATACCCACTATCAGTATGGGGTAGGAGAAGAAGAGCCAGTGTTTACCTCCATCTGCTGCCTTGGGTACCAGGAGATGAGTATTTTAAATGGCCGTGTAAAAAGCTGTTGAAGGTTTAGTGTTTGATAGGACTGGTTGGACTCGATAATCCAGTGAGTATTTTCCAACCAGGTGATTCTATGATTCAACTCTCAGTTAAGGAAAACAGATGCATATATTAACTTTGCAGGAACAGTGCATATACAATTCTTACAGATTTAAGCTGTTCAAAAGACCTATTGCTTGCGATTAGTCTTATTAAATGGGGTACAGGTGGTGAGCACAGTTAAAATGTGATTAAGACTTACGAGACACTGATTTTGGCCCCGTTCTAACAAATGTTCCAGTGGTGCTGGGTAAGTTACATCTTCCAGTTTTCCCCACAGGGAGTTTGGAAGCACTCTTAGGCTGTTTGGCAATATTTCTCCTCTGCTCTTTGCAGTCAATGTTTTATTTGTTAGCAAGTTATTTGCTTCAGATAGAGTGTGTCTGCCCTCGTTTGTTATTCTCCATTGAAACACAGACACCTTCCATTCAACTTAGTCTACAGGTCTACAAGACAAAAAGTATACTGAAGGGAGAGTGGGGGAGGGAGTGTTTTGTCCACAGCAAAACTCCAGCATTTCCACAACCCAGCAACTGCAGTTGTCATAATTTGGACAGTCTCCAAAGTTCACCGGGGAGAGCAGACTAATCTTGATTTCCTCTTTAGTTTCCTAGTAAGCTAATCTACTGCATACAGTGCTACTGGGCCGACTTCATCTCTGGTAGCCAGTTTGAAGTCCATTAGTTTATCAGATATCACTTTTCATTTACCATTTCTCATCCAGCTATCACATGATGATTCAAATTACATCTGAAAGTTGATTATAGAAGGCCTTATTGAAACTATCGCACTTGTCTGTCAAGGAATGACCAACTGAAGCATCATTAAATCCAGAAAATCTTACGTTCCCCTGGCACATTCCAAAATACATTTATAACATTATTTAAAATCCTAAGACAAATGTACAAGGCTGAGGGCACAGAAGAACAACAGAAATCATTGCTTGAATGCAATCAGATGCCCCTAGCAATATAATGGTTCAGCTATCACCTCTCTACAGTAGTTCAGGGAGTTAAAAGTATGCTGAAATCTGCCCAGGATTTGAGTGCTATGTTTCTACCCTTACATAAAAGACATTAAGAAATTGTGGTTTTTAGCATCTTATCCAAAATACATTCTCTTGAAGTAGAAGGTTCCTCTTATGAATTATTCTGCCTTGTGTAAAAACTCAGGGCTTTTAACATCCATCCATTTCAAGATCTTTTGTGATGAACTTCACTTGAAAGTATCCTATTAATAGGAAAATAACTTGCAATGTAAGAAATCAAAGGTGATACACAAAGTTCCCTTTAGAACAACTCTAGCTTAGTAAATAGGCTTATAAGTCTTCAGTGAAGAAAACTTTGGGATCCCAGAGGTAAAACAAGGATAAAGCGGTTATCAAAAACACAAAAAAAGTTTTAGTTTTGATAGTTTTGCTTTTCTTTTGCAACAGAAAAAGTATTACTGAAAAGTCCCAACCAGCTCTGCTTCTCAAAGTAACTAAAAGCAATATATTGTTGTGACAAAAGGGACAGGCTGCGATTTCCTACAGAGCCCAGGTTCCCTACACACATCCCACCATTTATGTATAAACACAGCAGGCAGGTTACAGCCTCAGCAGTACTGAAAGCTACATGCTCAAACGTAAAGATAACAAAAAGTTGACTATTAATCAGTAGAGACTTCGTAGAAAATACCTCCTCAAGTTGTCTAGGTGGTTAGCTTAAAAAGCAGAGAACTGCATTTTGGCTTGTTTAAAGAACTGACTCTTGGCATCATGTGGTGCTCCTGTGCAGTCCTTCCATAAATTCTTCCCTTGAAATTTGAAACTGGAGGCTTTAAACCACACATTCTTTCAACTTTATTTACTTCTCATATCTCATATTCATGCCCTTAAAGAATGTAGATATTGTGGCAGTGAATGCTGGAAGTAATGAACCATTTCTCCCACTAGCTCTGCAATGCACTACTGCACAATTTATATTACACAGAGATATGATTTACACTATAGCTTTAGGCATTTGATTACTGTGGCTAAGTTGAGCCAAGGCTTTCTATACCACCAACTGAAAATCTAGAGACCCATTCAGAGGTCATTCTTTTTCCATTTTACAGCAAGTACTTAATTCTGTATAGTCAGATGCCAGAAACATAGATGGAATATTTAAATATTCGCTGTCTCCTTATATATAGGGAGCAATCAGGTAATGCAGCTTTATGAAAGTAGTATTAAGCTGTGGTGGTTGAAATACAGAGTCCTTTTCTTCAGACAAAGAAAATACCTAGTATGCTGACCAGTTTAGGGTGGGGGAGAAAACATAGCAGCACTTACTGTATGAAACAGGAAATCAATGCTAGGTTTTAATAACTTTGAACAATCATTAGAAACTTTAAAACATAACCCACTGAACTCTGTGTAATGTGGCAATTACTGGTTAAATCATTGCAGCCAGTTGTTATTGGAATTATTCCCTACCAAAGTTAAACTTTAACTTGCAAGGAACCAGTGCTTTGAAACAAAAGTATGTACAGCTGCCATGTATTCCTTTCTCAGGCTAAGAATTAGAGCTCGTCTGTGTTTGTGAAGTTAATGCATTAACTCTGCTCTAGCTGTTGTTTACCACTGAAATATGGTGCTTTGATCACAGCTCTCTAAGTGCTTTACAAAAAATAAATAAATTGTGCTCATCTTTTAAACCAGAGCTAGAGTGTACGCTACAAATAAGTGACTCGCCCAAGATCTAATGCCAAGGTTGTCCTGGAACTGTTGTCTTATCTCCAGTCTGTACTGCATGTACTTGCATCTTCACTGCTGAACTCATTGGGCTGAAACTGCACAAAAGTAAAGCTATTTTAGAAGATAATGTTCAATGTTACATTTCCAAGACAAAATATGAAACAAAGTATGACAGTATTTATTTTAATCAAGATTCTGAAAACTTTTACATACTGACCTTTTAAAAAAATCTGTAGAGCTCCTAAAGAGTTTTATAACCCCAAATGTGAACTAAATTGGCTGAATCAATCCAATGCAATTACATAGGCACATTTTTTAAATCTTCCTTGAAACAACACTGTTAATCATTGTTGAACGTGGCATGGGAGAGGTCACTGAACTGATAACATTTAGGTACAGTGGTTTTAACTCTTTGATATTGGATACCTGTGGGGACAAGCCTTAAGCGCTAGACAAGGACTCCATCTAGCACATTGATTCCTTAACCTAGTGAGGAAGATTTTAAATAAGTGTGAATGAGGCAGTTCACAAAGGTACATGGGAAAATATTAATAAGGGAACTTGGACATGGACCCAAAAATAAGAGACACATTTATTTATAAATAATGGTCACAGTAAAGTGTGGAGACAGAAGAGTGAATGAAACTAGCCATAGAAAACTATATAACCCCACAGTAAGGATAGGGAAAAGCTTAAAGTCTTACTACAATGAACAAGATTGAATCAATCAGCATGAGAAGTATCACAAACAGAAAAAAAATCATAAAAGATAAAGCTTATTAAAACAGATGCAAATGTTGTTTTACTTATCAAAGATTCATATGCTTGCTCAGTAGGGCAAAATACAGCAAAAATTGGAGGAAAAAAAAAAGGTCCATGGGGAAAAAAAATCTCTGTGGACTTAAGTCAAAAGGGTGTACCACTCAGTACCTCTCTCCCTAACTGAAAAAAAATATATTTGAGTAGCTAATATATCTCATTATAGGCTGAAAAGTAAGGAGAAATTAATTTTGAAACTTTGGATCAAGGGCACGGCACCAAACTACCTCAGTGTGAGAGAAATTAAATTATAGAAGATCACTAACTTGAGTAAATTGTGAATTCTTTACTAATATTGAATACAAGGCAAAAGACTATAGAAAAAAGGGTTGGTTTTTTTTTTAAAATGGCAGGAGTACATGCAAGGTGAAATTGGAAGGAAAAAAACCTCAAGCAATTTTATAGAAAGACTAAACACAAAAACCTACAAAAAGGTGGTGATACACTTCCTAGCAGTCAGGCAAAGCCATCACCTCATTACTTGATGCCTTCTTGACTCATTTGCATCAATCTTTTGCTATAGGGTCAGATGTTAAGAATTCACTAGCACAATTAAGACCAACAGTATAGTTAAAGACTTTAACCATACCAAGTAGAAAGCAAGCTAGAGAAAGCTTAGAAAGTGGAAAAATAATAATAATAATAAATCCATTACTAATTAGCTGGGTTTGATGAACTTTGTTGAGCATCAGAAGAAATCTGCAGGGCATCTTTTGACATTGTCCTCAACATGAAATCAAGGTTCAACCCTATTGTAACTGCAAATAGAAAAGAGTAATGAATAACTGTTCTCTAAACTATAATACAATTGGTTTCCTGTATACCTACTGTTGTCTGTTACATCAATACTTTCCAGTTTTGATCCTTTGAGTACCTTTCCAAGGAAAAGTACCAATTGGCTTGCATCACAAGATTTAGAAATTGATAGATTTCCATATAGAGTACATGGATCTCATTGATCTCATTGCTTCTCATGCTCAATCCTGACCTGCTATTTTTGGTATATTTTATTTAACAATGAAGGCTTT
The DNA here is from genome assembly GCA_013389865.1 of Piaya cayana. NCBI lineage: Eukaryota > Metazoa > Chordata > Aves > Cuculiformes > Coccyzidae > Piaya > Piaya cayana. Next base: position 19,470 of record WAAB01000731.1, read on the forward strand.
AGTGGACAACAGGATCTCCTGGCTTTTTCACTCTTAGTAGCAAAATAAACTTAAATTGGACAGCATGAAAAAGGAGAAAGTGGAGACAGTTTCCCAACTTAGGCTTTTTTCAACTATAACCAAGCCTCACCCTATCCTGACTTCCACATGTATTCAAAAAAATTCATCAGGCCTCAAAAGAAAATGCAAAACAAGTACTACAATCACTGCAACCAATTTTTTTTTTAAAAAGCATTATATTATATATATTCCTGCTATATAGACATATACACGGGGCTTTTTATCAGAGAATTACCTCCAGCAATACCTGTTGGGCCACATATATGCCAGATCCCTCTCTATTTGTCTCACATGCAGCTAGAAGAGGGGAACATTGCCCATTTCTCCTCCTTCAAAATCTCAAAAGTGTTAAAAAGTTTTAAGATAAAGGGTGGGGGGAAAACACTCAAGGAGCATAGTATCTAAGTACACGATCTGCAACACAAATAATGCCCCTAACTTTCTGTAGGAGATTTAGCATCCCTATTTAAAACAAAACAAAACAAAGTGGTCCTTGGGCACACTTTTCTTCTAAATATGCTGTGCACGTGCAATGCTTAGTACAGGCCCAAGATAACGTGTTCTGCAAAATTCCCCAAATTTGCTAAGGTGATCATAGGTGATGACCCCATCCTACAACACTCCTAGTATGCCTTACATAGTTACCCAGTATGATGTCGCCACAGACAATAACTGTTCTTTACTTCTAGCTATAGATAATCACAGTAAAGACATTCTTCTTAGTGCTCTGGTTCTATAAATGTGCTTAACCAGAGATGAGTGACCATGGTAAAAATCCCCAACCTGAGGAAGCACCTGAAAAATATTCTGTCAGTGGGTCTAAACTGGCTAATATACAATAAAAAATATGGCTATTCCTTTTGCCCACAAACATCTGTCTAACAAATATTTCCTGTGAGTGACCTGGGATGTTTCTATTCTAGCCCCTAAACCAGCCATCAACTAGATGAATTACAAAGGAGGAATCAGGGCCTTGGTGATGAAAATTTCAGCTATCACTAGCAGAGCCAGCAACTTGAATAATTTCAGAGGTTCCACAACAGTAAAGTTATTTTGATGAGAACTACAGGGGCTGATAAAATAGCCATTACTACTTCTTCCTTAAACATTTCAGGTGGCACTTGCATTGAAAGAGATACATATAATTTCCCTAGCAAAAGAATCAAGAAGGCATCTGAAAACATTCAGGCCACTTCAGAAGAGGATTCCCTTTGGGTGAATATCCTGCCACTGGAAAAAGCCTGTAGAGATTACCCAGCACTCTCAGGAACCATGCATCCGAAATAGCTTAAATCACCAGACAGTTTATATATAATATAAATCTGTGACTTACCTAGACTACTGGCAGGTACACATGATATTTGATCTATCTGCTAGCACAACTACCTCTTTTCCATCAGGCATGAAAAGAAAATCTTGCATCTCTTCAACTGTTGATAACATTTATCAGGCAGAATAAGTGGCATCTAACACAAGGAACAAACATCACTTTCACTCTGGCACGTAGCAAATAGTAAGAAGCCTTTGTAAAATATTATTGCCTATTCCTGTCTGCCAGAAAAAATAGAGTTCATAAGTTCAAGTGATTTGCAAAACAGTGAGAGGAATGAATTGTCCTTTTCTTTCTGCTTTGTCCTGGGCCCCATATATGCAGACTATCACCTGCTTTTGTAACAATTGGCAAGCCTGTATAACTAGACTATTCATAGTGACTACATCAAAGATCTTAGCTAGGTGTATCTAAACTGTTGGCTGGGAGAAAGGACAACAGTTTATATAAACTCTCTGGCATGCAAAGAACTTGTCCACTACAGTTGGAATGGCGTTGGGCACCTTTCTTCGGAGAAATGTTAACAGCTTTCTGCCAAAGAGTTCATTCAGCCCTCTCCATCACCCCTTTGGAAACCAGAGCATTCACGAATTTCTTCAGCAGCCACAAGAGACTCAAGTTGTCAGACCCTTTAAGTGCTGATGTTCACATACAATGCAAATGGGTTTTTTGAAGTCTATTTGGTAGTGTTGCAGAGACTATTACTAAAGGAGTGACACCAATTTTGACATTTGACTCAAATTTGACTAGTTCACTCCCCCAGGCTGAACTGATAACTCTGCTTTTAAAGCACACTGTAAAGATTTTGAACAGATAATTCCTTCTTAATGTAACAGCTTGTTACTTGGCCATTCTGATGCCAGATCTTAACTAGCGGAATCCCTCACTAAAGCCTTTAATTTTTGAAATGGGAAAATAAAAGTGCCTCTGAATGCAATTGAAGAATAGCAATTACCTAAATCACTCAGGAAAAGTATTTAATATCACATGAATAAAATATGAGCTGGTTATTAACTACAACTTGCTTAAATATCACCAAGTCACCAGTGGAGCACCCCAGGGGTGGATAGTAGAGCCAATACTGTTTAACATCTTCATTAAAAACCTGGGCAGGATATATCCTCAGCAAGTTTGCAGATGATATAAAAACTGTGAAGAGTGACCGATGCACCAGATAGCTGTGCTACCAATTCAGAGAGACCTGGTAATGTCATTTAAACCAAACCAACAACTAGGACCAGGCAGCTGCTTTCTCAGCCCACCTGCCCCAGTCCTTGATGGGATGGGTAGGATAATCAGGAAAAAAAGGAAAACTTGGGGGTCAACAGAAAGACAGTTTAACAGGACAGCAAAAAGAAAAGAGAATAATGATAACAAAACATACAAACTAAGTAATGCACAATACTATTGCTTACCAACCTCAGAGAACAATATCCAGCATATTCCTGAGCAGCAACCCCTGTCCCCAGCCTACTTCCCATTTATATACTTAGCATGACACTATACGCTATCAAACACCTCTTTGGTCAGCTTGGGTAAGCTGTTCTGGCTAGACTTCCCTCCCAGTTTCTTATACACTTGCTCATCAGGAAAGCATGTGAAACTTAAGTCCTTGATCTTCTTAGCAACAATTAAGAACATCAGTGTATTATCAACATTTTTCTCATACTAACTCTAAAACACAGCAACTACTGGGAAGAAAATTAACTCCATCCCAGCCAAAAGGGGGATAGCTGAACAAGCTGGTAAACTGGGCTTAGAGGGATCTCACGAAGTGGAAATCCACCATACACACTGGGTACCAACTATGTGGGAAGCAGCTTTGCAGAAAAAGACCTAAGGATCCCTGGTGGACAAAAAGTTGAATGTGAGGCAGCAATGTGTCCTTACAGCAAAGGTGGCCCATGGTGTTCTGCACCAAGGGTGTTACCAGCAGGGAGTCTTTCTCAACTACTCAGCACTGATGAGGCCACACCTGGAGTGCTGTGCCGGGTTTTGTGCTCCCCAGTACAATAAAAATAGATGCATGTTGTGGTTTGAGCTATATTAGAGTTAGTTTTCTGTCTCTCTTTTCCTTTCCCTGGGGAGGAGAGGGAAGGGATTCAGGAACCCAACTGCATGGTTTTAGCTGCCAAAATTAGCTGGCTCAGGGCTAAACTGTGACAACTTCCTATAACAAATCAAGGGCAGGGCCTCAAAGGACTGGCTCACATTTCATATATGAAAAGACTGAAAGAGATGAGACTGTTTGGTCTAGAGAAAAGAAGGCTTCGGGAGATTCTTATAATTGTTTATAAACACTAGAGTAAGGGGGAAATAAGAAGCAATAGCTCAGCAGTGTCCAGTGACACAAGAGGAAGTGGGTAGAAACTAAAAAAACCCCAAACAAAACAACCCAGGAAATTAAATCTGAATTTGAGAACATGTTTTTATTATGAGGGTGGTCAAACACTGGAATAGATTGTTCAGAGAAGTTGTAGAGTCCCCATCTGTGGAGATATTAAAAATTCAACTGGATACGGTCTTGGGCAACAAGCTGTAGCAGAGGGGTTTGGACTGTTCCACCTCCAAAGGTCTCTTCCATCCTATTTGCATAGCACTGTGGATCTACTCTGCAGCCTTTTAGAACAATAAACCCATTTCTTTTGGCTAAAAAACCTGTTTTACCAAACTAGCTAGATCATCAAGGATACTGGATTTCTAACAGCATTGAGATGACTAACTCATATTTAGGTTGCTCACTTATGTTCAGAAAGAAATCCATTAAACACTTTCAAGGACTATGGCCTTAATTTAGAAACCCCAGTAGTGCAGTCTTCAGCACACTCAACTTACATCAAAAAGTGTACTAGCAAATAGTCTCATTAGCTCCTCATAATGCATGCAAAGAAGTGATCTGACTACTTATATTAAAAAGGGGGGTGGCTAATGAGAATGAGATCTTTTCCATTACCACATACTTGTATGCAGATCCTAATATTACCATTATAACACTGTGTATAAAATAAACTGCCTGTGCACCAACTTGGCTTATCATCTGGGCTTGATACTGATGCTTACAGGTCATGTATGTATTTGTTATCTAGCCAGCCTCACTGAAAGCTCTAATGCAGGCACATCTTCGTAAGGTCGGGCTTACAGTTTTGAATTTCACTGCACCAACAGGGACTTTGCTGTATGTTGCTTGTTGCCACTATGCAAATGGATACTTCCTCTTCTCCTTACTGACAGATGGGCTAATGTGTCCATGGCATGATGGGGGAAGAGGAAAGCTCACAACAGAAGACATTAGAAAATATTACAAGTAAAATACAACCCTCCTCAAACCAAAAAAAAATGAACCCTCCTCCTCCAGAAACCCCACAACAGAAATACATTATCTCTTACCTGTATTCTTGATGTTGCATCAGAGGCAGAATTTACGTCCACTGCTCTACCTCCTCTAAGATACCCAGCCAACATTGTAAAAGCATCAAAAGACATATTATGGTCACACAAAAGAAAGAACAAGCTTATACCATATGTTCCTGCCCACGTCAATTGCAAGTGATTAGAGGAACATTCATATTACTGTAATGGATAATTAATCTTAAAGTAACAATTACATTCTAATGTTCCAAGAACAGGCTGGTCATAGTCTATAGTTCCTGGTTATTCACCAGAAAACTCCTTTGTGTGTGGTAAGGAAGCATTAAAATATATTTTTCAAGAAAATTCTGGTCACTTTACAATACAGTAGCTACAAAACATTTATTTTTTAAATAAAAACATTTAAATCATCAGGTTTTGTAAAACAGCATGTCAAGTGTTTATCTTAATTTTTGTAGTGTAAGCACCTTCAGTTTTAGGCTAAAACAATCAAATAATTTATTATTTGGTCAGCTTATTAACCTATATTAAAATAAATATACTTTTAACTAAGACAGATCACTTGATGCACACAAGTTCACCATACCTCTATGGAAGGTTTCTCTAGTGAGAAAAGTGAAATGCAGACTGTAAAACCATGACTGCAATAACTTTTTTCTTTTTCTCTTTTTAATTTCGGTGAAGACTGGCCTATAATCTTAAACTATAATAATCAACTATACAGCACTACAGACTATAGCACCCCCCCCACCTTCCCCCCCCCGAAACTGTGTCACATAACAGAAAAACTTGGGATGGCTTACCTAAACTGTCTCAGAATAACTGTGATACAAACTTCTAAATTAATTACAATACCGTGGGCTGGTCTTATCGTAAGTCCCACATATGGGAAATTATGCACTGAACAGGGATAGAAATCTTTGTTTAATTACAAGAGAGAAGTGAAAACAACATAGCTCACAAAGGGCTTTTTTTTGCTGATACTACTGATTACAAAACATAGGGTGCAAAATTCAACATTCAAAATTATATAAACCTTAAAAGTACAGAACAGAATAAGTTTACAAGTCAAAATACTTCAGCACCTGAGATTTTCCTGTAGAAAGCCAGAGATACTTTCTTCAGAAACAAAATACAATCAACTCATTTTCTCTCAGTATTACGCAGGAATAACTGATCAAGAACAAACTGAAATATACATAATGGTCCAAAATTCAAATAAGACCTTGAAGACAAATCTGATATCAAGCAATACTTAAAATGTGATTCATGTGCATTACCCTACTGATTTTTATTTTACGAAAACGTTTTATACTACAACTTGAATAGACATCATCTATTAAAGTGTTCTGATGAAATTAAAGTTTTGAGACAAAGAACAGCATGCAACTTGAATCATGTTGACAAGGAACTAAGAATACTGAAATAGAAACAGGTTTGAACAAAATGTAATAACTTAATCTGCTATGCAGGCATTCAGTTTTACAGACAACTAGTGGTTACGCCTTTATTTTTGGTAAACTAATACTTCAAGGAAATCCTTTTCTATTTTCACTTTGAGAACTGGGATGTTGAATTTTCTGAGTTCTACTCTGTGTGATTAATACTTCATGATTTTATATGTCTAATCATCTGTCACCCTCAAGGTAGCCACTGCATTGCATACCAGTCTCAGAACAGAAACTTTCTTTGATAGTCTCTTGGTTTTGAAGATTTAAGCAGTTGTGTATTAGGCTTAACAAGTGAACTTCCAGATCCCAGAGCAAAGGGGAAGAAAACATTTAAAACAGAGGCCTCAACAAAATACTGTTCTGATAAGAACATAGTAGTTTTATTCTAACATTATATAATTTTATTTATGAAGACTATTTAAAAGTCAAATGATGTGCAAAATTAAGACCTCAAATACCAGAATATGAGGGATGTTCCTTTAATTATAGAAACACTTTCATAGGGCAAGCACATTGTACATTTGGTTTTATTTAATCTTAGTGATACTGTAAAAAATTAAACTATCAGTGTTATCACAGTTAAGAGTTCCTCCCCCCACAATTAACTGCTTGGAATTTTCTGGAAGCTTTCTATCACCTGTCAAGCATATCTCTTTCTGCTCTGTAATTTCTAAACATGAATAACTGGGCACTCAGTAGTAACTTCAAAAAGAAAAACTGCAGAGATTACACTGAAAGATGTAATATTAAATTATCGCAGTTTTAAAATTCAAGTGCGGTAAAACACACCATTGTTTCACTTAAAACCAAAAGTGATAACCTTTAAAACTCATCATCTTTCCTTAATATAAGGTGCAGCAGAGTTTAAAAAGCAAGAAGGGGCACAAACCTCTCTGCCACAAACAAAAAAAGCCCAAACTATAAGTACTGTTCTCAGTGCATGGTAGTCTTCAAAACGTGAAGAGTACAAATATTTACTTTCCAGTGTATCCTTACCTACAAGGAATGTTTCTTCACATTAGAAAGTATGTCAAATACTTTTAATCCAATTGCAATATTAAAGTTTACCCACTCAAATTGATATGGTGGCTGAAACCTAAGTGTTTATATTAACAGTGTAACTTTCTGGAGGAACTAATGCACATAGTTGAAACTTCTCATAAAACCCAAGGGCAAAGACTGCAAATTCAGCTGCTGGTCTTTAAACAATTTCAGAACCAAAAGCGAAAAAGTAACCAGCTCTGTAATGAGGAGTGGATAGAGTCAGCTGCACCAGCACCTCAAATCCCATACTCCCTCCCTAATTCTACAGGCCACTATAAGCTGCAGACAACCACTTCTTAGGTGAAACTTGATGCAATATAACCTTACTGTGTGTCATTTATTTTTCCAATGTAAAAGTTAAATTCCTAGGCAAACTCCTCAAACCTAAAGCAAACTTCTGTGACACTGCAGAGGGAGGCCAGCCTGTTTAGTCATCCAAAACACACTTATAAAGGTCACCTCGAATACTACTCTGCAGCATTGTGCTTTTAGAGTAACCAGCTGGGATTCCAAGGAATATTTGAAAAAGGCACCTAATCACACTTTGTTAATTAGCTGCCCATTTTAAAAATTTTGGTACTTTTTGTCACAGTACATCACAAAACAGCAGCACAGAGCATTAAATGGACAAAAAAATTCAATTTGTTCCCCTTTATAAAGCAAACATTTTTAAAATGGAAGGCACTCATGACAAAAACTCTCTCTCCAGTTCATATATAGATGGCCGACAGGTTTTGCTCTTCATTCTGCATAAAGGCACAGTACAGTCTCTGTTTTGACCTTCTGCATCTATATCAAGTAAGGAGGGCATGTGGCAGTTAGTTCTTTCCTCTGTACCTGGCAAGAGGGTAACACCTGGATCTATACTGCCCTCCAAATATTCAGAGTCTTTAGAGTTTGGTTTAACAATACGAGGAATAATCTGCCAGGAATCAATTTTACTTCTTACAGAAGAAGGTCGAGGCCTTGATATAACATTAACAGCACTTTGCTTTTCAGTTGAAACACCACTGTGATTGTGTCTTTGTTGAACAGATGGTAAGTGCAGAGTTTCAGTAGCTGACAGAACAGGTAATGTGGAAATCCCATTGGTTGAAGCAAATCCATTAGCTAGGGGAAAGGAAAAGCCAGACAAAAAAAGAAGACAATTTAAGTGACTTCTTGGTTTCCTTTTCCATTTGTAAAACCATAAATTTACTAGGGCTCCCCCCAGAAAAACTAAGAGGGTTGTACATTTGTGGAGAATATTCTAAGAAAGGAGCAGCAGTGCCCAAAATAACTTTTGCATGTATAGGTTCTGCTAGAGGTCATAACAATTTATTTTTTATTGCTAACATATATATATAGAGAGAGAGAGAGAAAGCACTAACCATCCAGTAACTGGATGAACATTACTACTGGAATAAAGCCCCAGAAAGCTGTCCACTTCAGTTATTTTGAATAATTAATATGCACAGATAGCTACAAAGAATGTAAGATTTAAGTCATCATAGAACACTAGTATTTCAATCTAGAACTACTTCTTGAAAACTCATTAATCATTAAATTATCCACTCACATGGAAATCAGCTTAAATCTTTAGTGACAGCTGAACTTAAGGATTTGTGGAACATGTAACATAACTTTTAGGTCAAGCAAGCAAACCATAACTTAACGACACTTGCTTTTCTTGAAGTTAACGTGTAATACCAAAATGATGCTTAGCCACTCTCCTATGCGGACTGTGAAACTCCAGTAAACAAGCGTACTCGCAGCCTCAGGAAGTCCAGAATTACATAATACATGCACCCGACACTGCCTCAGTTTATTTCAGCCGTAATGCTAATATTGTACATTTCACAAAAAGCAGGCTCTCATTGACAAGACAGGGGAAACCTATTTTTCTAATATCTGCAATAGATGACACCTTAAAATGAACACCTCTTTCTCTTAAATCTCCATACTGACAGTCCAAACAGTATACTGTTCCAAGTGCAGGTAGTTTATTCAGGGTTTAGACACAGAAGATTTACCCATGTACGACTATGGTGGTTCAGCTAACACAACAGTGTAACACAAATCCTAGGAACTCATTAGTGACTGGTTAGTTCCCCTGCATTTTCTGTTTCTATACTTTAAAATCCCCTGCATTTTTAAGTTCTTCATTACCCACCTGTGGTTTGAAAATTGTTCCCATCTGATAAGGTTCGCCTGTGACCCAACACACTCAGCTTTGACGAGGAATCATTTGGCACATTCTGAGATTCTTGTTTCAGACAAAGATTAAAAGGTTGACTTTTTAATTGTGCAGAAACTGCATTAGGAGCCAGCTGTGTCCTCTGTTCTCTCTTATTTTCACAAGTTTCAGATGAGAAGTCATCAGTGGAACTACAGGGACCCCAATCACCAAGCACAGTGCTTATAAATGCATCTTCACTGTCAGGCTGAAGTAGGCATTTTGTGGAAACAGAGGGCATAGAAAGAAGATTCACAGTATTTGCAGCTGGATTTAGAGGTGGAATACTTGTTTCCTCTTTCCTGGATTGCAGTCTTGTAGGACTGGCACTCCTGCGAAATTTGGAAGCACGCTGAAATATTCCATCACGCTTCTTCTTTTCATCTTTAGGCAAGAGTTCATCTGGACCCTGTGATTTGTTCAGCTCTCTGATATCCAAGCCCAGCGCAACAGATGCAAGGAGGACAGCACACCCATACAGCACTGAATCAGTCTTCTTTTTCTGCAGCGTCCTGCTCAGACTGTTTGTGGGTGTCATTTGAGGAGTACTATTTGTAGAACTAGCAGAGGTTCCTTCTTCAAAGCTCTCGTTTTCTACTGCATTCTCTCCCTGATCATCTTTCCAAAGAGGTAGATTAATATAGGCCTGGTTTGGCAGCTTAATTGACTTTGGTCTTTTACTATCCAAACCTTCAGGGAGATGTTTCTTATCAGTACTGACACCTGTAAAAAAAGTATACTTTAAGATCACAATTCAGCTACTTTGCTATTGCATGACTGCATAGGTACACCAGTTCTAAAAGCCTCTGAATTACAAGACATTTTTCCAATTAATACATTAGGTCACAGGGGTCTAGAGTGAAAAGGAAATTTCACTAACAGAAAAAAAGAATTTTCACTAAAAAAGTAAATTTCACTTTAAAAAAAAGACAAATAAAAAGGTTTAATTTGACTTACATGTGTTATTCTACTATAAATTACTGAACGCTACAGAACAAACACAAATATTTGAAATTCAAATATGTAAACTTGTATAATCTTTCTGTACAGGGAGTAAGTAGTAAGCTAATAAATCTATGAAATTACTACTTGTAAAACCTTGACTTATACCCCTCTATCAGTATATAAGAGAATTAAAATGCCTCCTTCCTGGGGAACAGAGGAAAAAAAAGCAGTATAAAAAAGCTTACCATGTCCTCTTCCAGCTGGCATAAATCTAGCCACTGGTATGGGCACCTAGTTATATCCCAGTTTTCCCTGATACTGGTAACTTTTTCTCAGATCTTTAGTGCATATTTGAAAATTATTACGAATGTATAGCCACAGCATATTATAGTAATGGACATAATTCACAACATACAGCTATTATGTTCCTGATCCTTATAGGATTAAGTATGTTTTCCCTTGCAATTTATCTGTAAATTCCAAAATGATAGAAAAACAACTTTAAAATTTGAAATCTACATTTTTTTTTTCTGGAAAACTTAGAAAAATAGTCTCATTTAAAGAACAGGGAACTAAAAACTGAGAACACATGAGGGCTTACAGGTTTTTAAAGAACTGCATTTTTTAAAACAACTATGCACAGGCCACTAGCAATAAGTCATTAGTGACACTTAAATGTCAAGATAATTACTTATTTAGGTATTTCTTTTTAAAAGAAACTAAAACATGGTGACTACACAACTTTCAGACTAACTCGCAACTCAAAAACATTGAAAAAAATTCTGTGGTATTGCTAACACCATGTGCATTTCTTAGCTGCTAATGCTGGACACATGAAGAAATTAACCTTGCATTTTTTTATCAATACATTTTTTTCACAGAAAAATTATCTGTCGCATAACTAGTCTTCAAGCAATACAATTTAAAACAGTAGAGGCAGATTTAATGCCATTATACGGCCAATTTCACTTTTAAGAATATCAGCTCTTACCTTGGTCCACAAATAGTGAAGCTAAGGGAACACCCTTCTGATTTTTCATTAGAAGGGTTGACCAAGGGTTGCTGCCATCTGAAAGGGGTCTTACTCTGAAATAAGAATAGTTATTTTGATATTACAAGGGATACCACGTTTATATACACTTGCACAGAAAATAACTACACCATCATTCTTTTTAAGCTATAAATGTGCCGTCTGAAACTTGAAAACAAAAATGTTTTTCAAAGGCAAGAAAACTGCATATAACAGCAGAGCATATGATTATAAACTGACACATACCTTATATATCAGGTATTCCCTATAAGATGAAAATTTCAGGCCTCAAAAGGAAGTGCGTTATAAATAATTTTCTATACTAGAAAAGGCAAGGAAAAGGATGTCTTGCTTTAGAAAAACTGCTGATTGCCAGTTTTAATTAATCAAAACATAATCTGAAAGTGAAGGTGTCCAAGGTGTTTGCCAGTGTAAATGGTGTTACTTCTGTGAATTGTCAGCAAAGCCAGGCAGCCTTATTTAGCTTTACTGAAAGTGCCCACTGGGAGCCGCGGCTTGCAATTACTCAAGTCAATCAGAGGAAGAGCAAGAAATACAGACAGGTCATAAATGCCTGGTTTGCATTAGTAACTCAGCATCCCAGTATGTTCCAAGTCTCAAAAAAGAGAGATAAAGAGCAATAGATAAGAAACACTAAAGCCTTATGATAAGTAAGTTCAATACTCAAGTCTATATCGGGGAGCTGCTCATTATTAATGTAATTACTAAATCAATTAAAAAGCAGGACTGATTTATAGCTGTAACTGCAGAACTTTTTATTCATTAGCTATGTTAGTGATTCAGTTACCAAGAACTTCTGTATTATCAAACAAACAGAATATAGTAGACATACTTGTCCTTACAATCTGCACGATCCTTTGTTTGAAATGAACTTGGTCCCCATGTACAGCCTCTCTTTTTAAAACACCTCTTTGCATCTTCAAACTCTTCTTGGTGGTAAGTTGTACTCCTTCCCCAAGTTCTGTTGCTTTCATCTGATGTTACTAGAGATTGGATTTAAAAACACAATCAAAAAACTCAATTGTAAATAGTATATCTAAACCCAAGATATTTTGAACAGAGTATTTTGAAACAGTAATACAAGAAGTAGACAAAAATTGAATTTTTTTTTCCTTTTACAAAAACCACCACACAAGCTGCACTGATGTCAAAAGATAAGCAAGCAAGAAAAATAATTCATTAGCTGACAAGAGACACAAATTAAAGATTAAGTTGCAAATTAATCATATTTTACATGCTTCCTTTAACTGAGAACATTATATCTAGGTAATTCAGACAAGTGAGTTAGACTGAGCACTTAAATTCCAATGAAGAAAATATAGGCTGTAGAACTATTTATATAAAATGAAACAGATTATTCCAATTGTGACAATGATTAACATTTTCTTTCTCACTACACCAAAACAAATTGTACTTTTCAAGTCTCTAACCTTCATTAAATGCTTAGTCTGTCACTGTCTCAACTGCTGAATTAAGCAGAACCAACACCTTTGAAACATAATGAAATCTTGCCTTTTTTCATAACCCCATTGGGAAGTTCACATTCACTTGTGATATCTACATCTTGCTGGTATACATATACACTGTTTCTTCGGCCATTAGTTGTGTGTGTTTTGGGAATCACTGAGAAAAAATTAAGAGAATGTGGTAGACATCTTAGTCAAGTTGACTTCAGAAATATAAATCTTGCCTTTATTTTTATCTTTGGGTCATGAAATCCATATCTATGAAGAACTGATCATATTTTGATAAAGTGGTTTTACTGCAGAGTTTAGAGATCCTCTTTTCAGGGCAAGACCTGAAAAGTGGATTTTCACATATGACTGAATAACTGGAAAAGTAACTTGCTCTCAATGGGACAGGCTTACAGCTGTGACAAAAAGACCTAAGAGAAAAACAAGTTAGCCAGTTATATCAGCATGATATATTAGGTGGCATTTACATGCCCATGGTTCTGCCACTCCTGCACCACACAGCACTCCGTCTGCCTCACTGTACACCTTCTTGCCAGCACAGCTTCCTCTGTAATACTCTTTATACTCTCTTTTTCAACCACATTCCAGGACCTATGGGACATATATCTTACTGGTTCTCCTCCTCCCTTTAAAACACCTCTCAAAATCAGCTGTATTTGTTTAAATAACAAGATTTACAATTAACTAGATTTTTATTTTAACTTAAAAATTTTGGGATTTGGAAGCTAGTCTTGCTCAGGACCAAGCAAAGCAATCAAGTAACCAATTGCTAGATATGCCTGTTCAAATCACCTGTATTTGAACAAGTCTCCTCGAAACAAAGACACTTTGATGTTAAATCAAGATAAAGCATTATTATGGGAAAGGGCATTCATTTTGCACAGGTGTGGATGGGTGTGGAAGCTAAATTGTTTTCAGTTAGATACTCATGAGAGATCTGATATGCTTTTAGGTAAAGCCTGCTGATCCAAACCCAGAAATATAAGTATACTTCTTCTAAAGGTGAGTCTTTATGTTGTCCTATATGTCCTACAAATACAAATGTCTGCTTAAACATAGAAAATGAAGAAAAAAGAAAAAAAGAAAAATCCCCAGTGGCACTTAGCTTATATGCAAGAAGTGGCTCTCCTATGGCTTACATAAGGCTATGTATTTTTAAAAAAAACACTCCACTTCTCAGAAACATGACAATACTCAATACTTGCCTCATTTCCAAGCATTTCCATACAGAGCAAGAAGAATCAAAGAAAATGAGACAGTCTCGTTTATAGGCAATTACAACATTCTAGTAAGAAAAAACTTACCTTTCTGCAGTTAAAAGACAACCAAAAAAACATACCACATATTTATGCTGGGATACCATTATCAACATAGATACTGTGTCAGCTAACTTCTGAAAAAGACTACATAGCTTTCCTTCCATCTCAAGTTCTTATTAAAAGAAAAAAAAATACAGGGTATTTATCTACCTCTACTCTATTCACAATGTATGGGTAGTAATGTTCTACACCTAGGGAACTGTATCAGTTATCAGTTACAGTTCAAACAAATAAAAGATACTGCTGCAAAAGACAGCATTTCGCCTTTAGACATTAATAATTAAAAGGACTTTGTAAGGCGGAGGTATTTGAAAAGGAGAGATCTAGTTTCTAAACAAACTTTAAACAAAGTTTCAAGCTGTTGTTTTTTGTTTTTTTTAAAATCTTTAAGGTAGCTACCTGTATTTTGATTTTTTCCTCCTCACTAAATGGCCTCTGGTCTGTAACATCATCACCTGACAAAGCCAGATTCTGAAGTAATTTTTCCTCAGAGGTAGCTACCCTTGCAAGAGAAGATAGTCACCATCCATAAGCAATCCCATGGAACAGGTTCCTCACATTTCATAGAGAAAAACTTAAGACATTCCAGGCTGAACATGGATAATCAGACAACCTGCTTTGCACAACAAACCAGACAGTACAGGAATTGTCTTCTATCACTACGTATGTCACTTCCAAATATAAATGTAGGTTTCACTGTAAGAATATGACGAGTTTTCTTCCATATTCATCGTTCCTCCACTACATGACCATGAGCACACATTCCCTTCTGTCATGAGCATACATGGAATAAAGTAGACCTATAAGTATATCCATGTACCCACAATTTTATTTTTGTTTCTTTCTATTGTTTTGAAAGAACTAAAGCAAGCTTTGTTTTTTACTTTCTTCTGGGTTTGTATTTGCTTAAAGCTTGTTTCTCTTTGACATAAGCAAGCTGGCCTTTCCAACTTACAGGGCTTCCTTATTCTCTGGATCTTTCTTTTCTTCCCCTTTTTCTTTCAGTAGTCCATAATTGATTTCCTTTATCAACTCCAATACCTACTAAAAACTTGGTTTCCATCTTACATGTATGCTAAACATGACACTTCGCCTTATAAATTTTGATTTTTCATTGTTTTATCTGAGACAGTTCATAAAAGCATTCCTGAAGTTTTTAAGGTAAGATATGATTTACAGTATTCACAATAATTTTGAATTACTGAAAATCAATTAGCATTTTAGCAAAATTATCCCTCACATCAAAAAGCAAGTTGAAAATGTTAGAACAAGTTAAGGGAGCAGGAAGTCAGACAGAAATCTGTCTGGAATCTGATAGTACTAACAACATTTCAGTGACTATACGGAACAGTCTATTAACCAAATGAACAAACAGAAATGGTGGAAACTTACATTGTATAGCTCGAAGACGAGGAATTATTGTAGGGCTACTTGATGGACTTGAGCTGTTACTGTTTAAACTCCTCCTCTTATCTAGATTAGGGGATGCCTGCACTGTTATTTTATGCTGGAAATCTGTAAGGGAGCAAAACGCATCAGTTCTAACGTTCTTAAAAAAAAAAAACAAACTTCAGCTGATTATACTGCTGTACTTCTTAAAACACTTAAACCTCTATAATGAATTAGACTTCATAGTGTAATAGATGTTCGTATTAAAAGCACTGACAAACTAACACTCAATTTAAAATTTCCATATTGAGTCAAACTGGCTTTGCAGCTTCACAGACACTGTATGATAGCTTTGCAGTAACATCAACAAAAGCATGTAGGTCCAAAGTGGACCAAAACTGAGAATCATTCAAATCACAAACCGTTGTTGGTTTGCACAAAGGGAAAGAAAAAGTCAATATTTCATCTCAAATCAATCAATATTCCTGGCAATTAGATTTGCCTTATTTCTTTTAAAATGTAATTCATAGACAACATAAAAAGTAGCATTAACAAAGATGTCACATCTGCTAGTGTGTCAGAAAAACAAGACACCAGACTACAGAATTACAAATATTTATAGCAATGTACTAAAAAAAACCAAAAACAAAAGGCAAGAACGAAAAGTTCTATGAAATAAAGTTTTACCATATGCCCGCCTCTAATCCCAACCATCAGTGCTATTAGATTGTGTGTTATTCTAAACAATAGACTTGTATCAAAGATACGCTTATTTGGATGATTCTTGACAACAGGGAGCTAAGTGATATTCTGAATAAAACTGTTTCTTTTTATCACTTTTTGAAGTTAACTATGAGCAGAACTGGAAACAAAGGACCAAATATTTAGTTTAAGCCTGTGACCCACCATGAATTAATCTAACATGCTTGCCTGGGAGGCTGGAGGATGAATTTTATTTTATTTACTGCTATTATTTTTAAAACAAGGACAAATAAACTTATTTCACTAGGGCTGAAGCAGTACTCTGAATATCACTGCCCTCTTTGTATCTTTCCAGCTACCAGACAGCTATGATATGGTCAGACCTGTGTTAGTATGACAGTAAGTTCTTACTGCATTAGTAATAAACTGATGGACTTGACCTTGCAGCCACTGAAAGGAAACCCACCAACACCAGGATGCTGGCAGCACTTTTGAAGGCTTTCCAATCCTTGGCGTAACCATGAGTCTCCATAGTGACACCTCGTGGCAACATTAAAAAGCCACCACTGAACCAGTCCCTAACACTGAAAGAATCCAACTCTACAAACACATCTCTTTAGCAAAGGGGGGGCATTTTAATGCATTCATGGGTGGAACTAAATGCTCTATCGTTCATTTGTATTCTGAAATAATATCTTCAGCTGCTGTTACAGTGTTTTCTTGCAAGAAGTAAGGCACTGAAGACTTACTGCTGCTTTATTTGAAATGGCAAGAAGCATGCCAATTTGGACCTACCACACCTGTACCTCCCACCTATAGGAAGTGCTGCTTTTCTACCATGTATTCATAAGTTTAGGGCAAACAGCACTAAAATCCGATTATGTTAGAAAGTTGTGGGATGTGATAAAAATGTACTTTCTATCTGCATAAAAAGAATTACAGCAAAAATCTGAACTTCAAACCATCCTTAAATCATTTCGCTCCCATGCTATTAATATTTCCCTCCAAACTTCTAGCTGAATCAGCCACCAGATTCTTCCAGTTGAAATGAAGACTACTCCACAAGAATGTGTGATAGCTGTTTTATCTAGGACAGGGGATGAAGGAAAGGACTATACAATTCTTACCATATCCTTTTGCACTATTAGGGTAGAAGGACCTGGCAATGAATCAAAACAATAGTCAGCTCTGAAAATATTAACCATGGAACTGAAGCCTGTATATTTAGTTGTAACATATATTCTGAAATTGCAGACCTGAAGGCAAACTAATCCTGTGCCCATCTTTCAGTTTTAACCGGCTTCTTTTAAATTTGCCTTTCCTCTTCTTTACATTGGGTTTCTCTTGATTTAACTGGAATATCATGATGTTCAGCTCACGCTCTAGTACATCAATTTCACGTTCTGCTAACTGTTGCTCACGGCGTTTAAGTAACTCTTCTTGAGATTTTTGCTGAAGAGCTGCTCTTGTCAACTCCTCTTCTCGTGATCGAAGTTCCTGAAGATAAGATTCACACAGCTAAGTAATAATCCGAAAGTTGTATTAAGGGATATATAAAGTGCACAATATTCTTTTTCTGTCTTCATAATGCACTACATACATGTAGCATGCATATACGACCTACTGAGAGGCCTTCTGAGAGGACTCCCTTCTGCATAAACCAATATCCTGAATCCAGACACAATCAAGCATTTAACAGATTTCCTTTTAATTTGAGTCACTTTACTTAGGTAGGTGAGCACTGGCAATGGGGATAACACATCCAATCAAAGACTGTCAGCTTACAGTCTAGCAGAAAATGTGCTCAAAGTACTTCATATCAGAGACATTCACAGCATGAGGGATGCTCTTAGATAGTTCCCATGCACTACCAAAGCCAGTGACCTGACAAATACGCTAATGAATGCCTTTATCTTAAATATTCTAGCCTTTCCTGTTTCTCAGCCATGTATTAAGCAGCAGTTTTCTATCTAGAAAAGCAATCAGTATTACACCGAATGAGGGTTACTGTAATAGGATAAACCAAGTCATAAGACAGAAGACACCTGTTTCTTAATTAAAATCTAGAAGCTATCTGTGTAACATCAAATAGCTACTAACCACTGAATTACACCACACAGACTCACCATCCATCAATCTCACAGAATAGTTGTTCTTTTCCCTTTATTCTTTTCTATTTTGGAGAAGGAAAAGCATTATTGAGGAAGCTAGTTAATCTTTCAGGGTAAATGAATTCCTAAGGCTAAACAGCTGGAAATCTGTCTTTAAATTGTCTTAATCCTGAGCTTCCAAAATCTGTTAAAATGTAGCTGAAATTTAAATATACCTCATTACACAGTATGGGGCATATTATAGATGAGACAGTCTTCCCTTGACCTGTTGCAATCAGTACTGCTAATAAACAAGACTACAGGAAAAGGAGAAGCTAAAATGACAAATACAGTATGTTTCTCACTATGTAATTTTTTTTCATTTTTACATATCACTGTGTAACTACTACCTGGATACAAACTGAAGTTAAATTCAAAATAGAAAATGAGAATTTGAAATAAACTATGCTAAAAGTTCTGGATACATAAGAATCTTATTCCTATTTAAAATTCCTTCAATTTGTCACTGTAGACTCTTATAATTGTGGTGTCGTTTGTTTTGGTCTTTTTCAAAGCATACTGCCTATTTTTCCTCATCAGCATCCACTAATGTCTTATGCCAGCACAATTCCTTATTGCACACAGCAGAAGCAAATAACCCACATTTTCTGCACTTTATAACTCCTGCTTTCTCTTGAATGAAATAGTTCCTGAACTATATTACTTTGGTGTTTTCAAATGAGGGGGGGAAAAAACCCTCTCTGTTCTTGCCAAAAAGACTATGGATGTCAAAAGACAGGTTAGCACTGAATCTAGTTCAGTGAGAAGTATCTGTTTCTCGGAAAGGTATTTGCTTATCCTTTACAACTTCAGCATATGCACACTGCTTATCATTATTTTCAAATTTAATTGAAACTATTGACAAAGTTCATAGTTTGCTAGAGTGTGAGTGAACTTGTTCCAATGCTATTTTAAGAAAAATTACATTTCTTAAAATCCGCTCTGCTTAACATACATAGTTTCACAAAAGGCAATTCTGCCTCTTGAAAATTCAAAGGAGTGTCTTCATTACAGCAAGTAAGGTTTTGGGGTTGTTTTTGTTTTATTTTGTTTTGTAAAGATATTTAATCACTTAATTTAGAGATTGCTGCCAATTCTAATTTTCCTCTTCCTCCTGTTCAGTCAAAACTGGACAACCTAAAACAAGGGCTGCAAGCAGAAGCTACATGAATTCAAATTTAGAATAAAGATACTTTAGAGGTTAAAAAGAAAAGATATTTGTTACTGTATCGATACAGTTGATTATCAATCAATACTGTCAATTATCCATCTCTTGTCCTCAAATCCAGGTTCCATAAAACTCAGTAACTAGACAAAAATAAGAGGGTGCATATTGAAAAGGCAGTCTAGAAAATATAATACTCTCTCAGTGAGGAAACAAGTATTTACTCTTTTCCAAATAAACTAATTAAAACCAGACTTAATGCAATTAGTTACGCAATGTTTCTACACCAGTCTACAATTAAAACACCCACTATAAGGAAGCCAGGAAAGAATTCTATATATAAGTTGCTCAAGAACGTTTGTCAAAAGATTGTGATCTTCCCTTGGAGTGGGTGTCACCATTGTGCATTTACAGCAAGACCTTGAGGAAATTCCTCCAGCTATAAAAGTTCTTTTACAGGGCATGAGGCTCCATGAAGGGTGTTTTTGTTTAGTTTTGTTTTTCTTTATTCTTAATATTGTTATATAAGTACTTAATAGATTTTATTTCTCCCTAGTATCTGTCAGAAATATTGATAATTTGCCAAATTAAATAAGCCTGCACACATGAAAACATTCTTAAACAAGTTTAGCTAATTAGGGCAGATGCCTTCGGAGATGCATTTATTTTGGCATATGAGAAGTAAATTTAATTTTATCTTTTCCCCCTTCCTAATTAAGCTTAATTCACTTTTACACCAAAACCATGACTCTTCTCCCAAAGCTTTGCTCTGACTTATTTAATCGTAACTTGATTTAGTCAGATATACTTCAATAGGTAATCCTATACTGGACTAATGCCTCCAGGAAAAAAAAAAAAAAAAAGCTGAATGGAGGTGCTTTCAGAGTGAAAAGGGAAAATGGTTGGTTGAACAGTTGCTGGAGGGGCAGGAAAGAGTCATGCCCTACGGCAGGTTGTGGCAAGTAAACAAAAATGGCTGGTCACCCCATGGCAAGTCAAAAGGGAAGGGCCTACTCTCTGTAGAGTCTATAACACATCTAGAAAGGAAAAGATCTGACAGCTACAAAGACATACAGCCCAGCTCTTGCAACTTGTATGACCACTGCAGACAGGGCAGAGACCACACTGGCAACACTTAGTGGAAAAGGGAAAAGCAAAGGGTGGAAGAAAAAAAGCAGATAAAAAGTACATAAAATTACTACTGATGATACTACAGTCTTACTGGTGATCAATAAATTCTGATACCACATATGTTGATATCACAGTAGATCTGTACTTTCACACCCATCACAAGCCAACAGCCCACAAACAGCTATTTGTGACACTTGATGAGAAGTAGCAAGGGACAATGGCTACTGACAGTGACTTGCAAATCAAAAGTTTAAGTTTCTGCTTTTGCAAAAGCTAAGTGACTATGCCTTTTATAAATACTTCATCACAAGTCACTGCATCTCTCAATTTTCTTCCTCCTCATATATTACCACTTAAGCAACAAATATATACAGGGCAACAATTATACTGCAAGAAAGACTGACAAAGACGGAACCTGTTTCTTCTACTAAAAGCACTTCTAACAGGGACTTGAGGACGTCTGGCCTATTCCAACTGCTACCTTTATCAAGTCATCTAAAGGAACATCTAAACCCTCAGGGTAATCAAAAACTAGTTAAACTAATTAAAAGAGAGGGCAGAGAATTAACACTGAGTGCTCATCTAGCACAAATGTATCATTATATAAGAATATGGAAGGAAGATCAGTGACAGGAATCTGGATAATAAACAACAGAAACAGATTCATGAGTACAAATTTGACCCAATCAATCTTACTAATATTTGTCAAGATGACTTCCTAAACTGCAGCACTGAGAGATTGGTATTATCAGTCTTTTCATGAAGAAGAGGGATGAAAACACTACTCCATTTTTGGAAAAGAAGGCACATTATACAGCCAGATAACAGGATGAAAAGCTTTCCCTAGCCACAACTGAGGAGAATGTTCCGTAGTGGGTGACATTTGTAATCTAAGTGGTAAATAAACTCTGGGTTGTTTGTTGTGATGCATTCAAATATTCAAAAAAAAAAAAAAGGTCACATTTTAAGGAGAGACTATATGGTAAATTTACAGATCTACAATCAGTTATCCTTGGGGACACCAGTGTGGATATGTTTCTTTTTCAACTGTTTTTATTTCTTCAACGAGTCATTCACATGATAACTGTCACTTACTACAGAAACATTCATATCAAACTTAACATTTCACTTCCACCAAAGTACCTCAGGTTATAGGTTCAGCACACAGAACTGTTTATTGGTTTTGTTAAGAAATTAAGTGAAAAAGCAACATTGTCTGAAATTTGAGAAAAACAGTATTTAAGCCCTTTCTGTCAAGTAAGCTTGTTGCTAGATAGTTTGATTTATCTTAAACTTACTGCCCAGAAACATGCTAACAGAAATTAAGAATAGCACATCCCCAAGTATAGGCAACTTAATTTAACAGTGTTATAATGAGAGAATAAGTCCCCCCTTCCAAGTAGTTTATCCTGTCAAGTGCATCACCACTACCAAATCGGGTTTCTAGTACTACACTGGTAAGCTACAGTTCAAAAGTTCTGAACTGCTGCATCACAAATGCCCACACATACCCTTCCTTCAATGGCATGCAAAAAAAATCAACTTACTTTTTCCTTGGTCCTCAGTTCATTGAATATCTGCTGAATTTCCAGTTTCCAATCATCTTGCATGGAATGGAAAGATTCTTGAGGCATTTCAGTCATTACTGCCCCTTCAATGGCAGTAAGCTCTTCAAGAATTAAGGCAAACGATGGTCGGATATGAGGGTCCTGCTCCCAGCATTCTAGAATTTATCAAAATCCCATCAGTTACTAATAATACACAGAACTTATTGAAAAATACTGTACTTCAAATTCTCATGTATTCCCTTTACCTGCAAGGCTTCCCTAGTTACTTTTCTATTTACAGAAGTAACATCTATCTACTTGTAGGCATAGGACTGTTTTGTTCTAATAGTCTTTTTTTTTCATCTCTATCTTTAAGATTTGAAGTAGCAAACCTAGCATACTGCACAGAAGGGATACACAGCAGAGGTAATGAAATTCAATAAACAAGGAAATAGCTAATAGCAAGCAATGCTTACTTCTCTCCAAGGTATTTCCAAAACATTTTTGATGTGCGGGAAGAAGCAAAGAGGAAAAAAAAAAGACATTTGCCATTCTTCCTCTTGGGATTTTAATCTTGATCTTGTACCGATATTGTACATCCAGTAGTTTATGAAAATTAATGCAATTTGAATTTAAAAGGAAATCAGCAAAACCTGATATACTGTGTCACCACTGAAAAACTTATGGTAAACTGTAATACAACAGGAATTCTTTAGAAAAACATTCAACCGTCTGTAACAGATTGCTGTGTAAAGAAAAATAAAATACTTTGTACACAGCACGTCATCAAATGAGGTACTTATTTTGCCACCCCATGACTATGACAGGCAAGGGTACACCTCCAAAATATAACTATTTAAATATATAGGTAGAAATAACATAGATACCTTTCATTAGTTTTGCAAATGGTTCAGGGCAGGTGGATGGAATGGGTAAAGTCAGCTTATTGACAGCAACTCCGTAAGCCACAGCAAGGCCATCAATGCCACGGTAAGGAACTTCTCCTGTAAGCAGTTCCCACAGCAACACTCCATAACTACAAAAGGTAAATTTTTTAAAGTTATTTTCTGAATACTGACACACTTTACTCAAGAACAAGTTTCTGTTCAACTATGCACTGAAAATTCACAAGGGTTTCCAATGTCAAAGGTGAATGTCTTTAAGAGTTAGCTATACTTCAGTCATCCTGCACCTTTCCACTAACAGTGAGTAACAAAACCAGATGCCACGGGAAGACTGGCTTGCACCCCTATTCAAAATGTAGTATGAAGTAACTTTAATAGAAATATCAGCATCATGTTAATCTCACAATCAGAAATATGAGGGACAGGAAACCAACTTTCTCTCCACCAAAACCCAGACAAATAAAATGAAGTAAAAAAGATTTCCCAATAAGTTACCTAGATGTACATACCAATTTAAAAAAAACCCACAATAGTAATAAAAACCATGAGAGAAGCCCCAGCTTTGTTTGGAATTTCACATTTCTAATCTCTTGTGTGTTACATAAAGGCCTGTTAATTTTTCATTTCCCACAGAAGATGCAACAAACTTGAGAAATTATTACACACACACACACAGCTAATTTCTCCAAACTAGAAAAAACAAACCCCAAACAACCAGTTTTGCCTCCAGTTAAAGGTAGTGACATGAAGAGATCTCTTCTCAGCATCAGGTACAGAAATCAAGAATCATGGGAATTCCTATGGCAGCAACATGAATCATAAGAATTTCTGCTATGCTTTCCATTCTAGATGAGCTGAGTGTTGCTTTCACCTTCTTTGGATCTGTATTCCCAACATCTGGATCACTCAAATGATCCAAGCACGTACACAAAGGGCTGGGACAACACACACTACTGTTGCTTTACAGCTCCTATTACACACACCAATGAGATGGATAGTTTCCACAGTCATTTTTGCGGACCCAGGAATTACACCTTTTAGATTCTACACCTAAGTATACTTTGTGACTAGGTTCAGTCTTGTTCCTCCCCTTCACGTCTGGACAGAGAACCCCTATCTGTAGAACAAGGATACAAAGGACAACATATTGCTGCTTTTGAATAGTGAAGTGAACAGTCGAAAGATAAAAAAAGTAGATCACAAAGCATCGCTCTGTGCTGTTCTTTCCAAGTGTGTGAAGAAACTACATGCAAGTCTTGCAGGACTAAATTGAACTCATCTACTTGAAGAGAAACAGATTCAGTATTGGGGAGGTAAGGGTTATGTAACCCCTAGTACTAGAAATACCACTTCAACTACAGCAGTGACAAGAAAAGAACAACACTAGTTAAGCATTCTTATTAAGGAGAGGGTGAGAAAAAGTCATTCAGCATTATACAAGACCTTAATACATGACTTTAAAAAATATTAAAACAGCAAACCACACAATATCAACACAAATATAAGCAGTGTTTTGTTCACGTACGTTCCGTTTACCTGCAAAGTTCTACCTGCCACAAAACCCTAGAAAACGAGTTACTGTTAAAAGTTAATCAAAAGCTGAGGAATGCAGTCAATTCCTAAAAACAGAGAGGGAAAAAAAAAGTCTGCCGTCTTAATAATTTCATCCAAATTCTTCCCATCTAAACTCTGCATTTGCTTGTATACTCAAAGGAGAATAAAATAATGAATTCTGATTTTGTTTAAACTCGGTGGTACTTTTGACAATGAGTACAAGTCTTGCTATACATTCTATGCATGATGGAGGACTATCTATCTCATCTGTGTGCTTCGAGAAAGCGTAAAAATATCGTCCTGCTCTCTTGGCAAGCATAGATTGTTCTTAATTCTAGGAACTCCCTTGTTCAGTTCACTTTAGCATGAACTCCGAAGTTAAGCAGAAAAATAAATTTAACTAAAAATAATCGTTTATTAAAAGATCATGTCACACTATTAGCTTTAGTTATATTTACAATTCAAGCCTTTAAACCTAAGTTCTCAACAGTGCCAAGAGGATGGCTATAAAACTTTAAACAGACCAACACAACAACAACCTGAAAATGTCTCTTTTAATGAAACCAGTCTTAATATCAAGTACCAAGAGCCAGCGCTGAGGACATAAAACTGTGAGGAGGAACCTTAAAGACATTTTTGTCCTGCCATGCTGGCGCTTTTGGGATGTGTTAATCATTCATTATCTAGAAAAACTAATCAACTCCCTCAACTACAGAAGTATCACCAGTCCATGTGTAGTTGTCCTATGTAAGGAGTCAGAGCTTTTACAGCATTTTTTACAAGAGCAAGACATCTTTCACGTCTTCAGGAAAAGGCCAAAAATGCAAGCATAATATGCTTGAATTGTAAACTTTTAAACCACAAAAACTGATACACTTTCAAAAACATTCTCCTGCTGCCAAATGTGATTTAAGACATTATATATCTCATTCCAGCAATAACTTCCTTTTTTACATATTTTAAAAGCTGATCAAAATGAAAGTAATTGCAGTTCTCAAAGTTTTACTCTACAATTCATCCTATAAAGCAAAGGTTATAAAGAGCTGCTACATCAGTAATTTCATAATTACGTGAATGTGTCAGGTAAAAGTGGTTGATAATTCTGCTGTACAATAAGTGCTTCTTAGATTTGCTAAGAGTTTGTGCAATGGAGCTACATGTTACAGTGAAGACCACTGCTGAATCCCACCAATCAGCACTTGGAAATCTGCAGCCATATTTGCACTTTCAGGCTCCAGGCACAAATACAAGACTGACTTACCACTAAGAAACGTGTGATGATTGATTAAAAAAAGTAGAATTCATGTTTTGAGAATCTGGAAGCATATGTCAAAGATAAATACATGTGATAGTTATAACACTGCTTTGGGATATAACAGGACACATGCAGGGCCCGGCAAGCACCAGTTCTGCTATCTAGGATGACACCTGAGAACCTGCAGCCTGGATGCCACTGCATGAAAATACTCCCATGTTTCCGTACATAGTTTACAACTTTACTGACGTGCTGTGCTCTAGTCTTAGAGACTCATAAATTTGTAACCTGGATGTTTTTTAAAACAAAAAAACCCCACTCCTATAACCAGGGTACTCTTTATTTGCTTTTCTTTTAAAGAAAGAGTAAAGATAAGCAACAGAAGAGATCCAAGTGCAGTAAGCAGAAAATCTTTAGAAGCCAAGGTCTAAACTATACTGTACAACACAGCCTTTCTATAAAAACCTCTCCTGTTAGATGTCCATCATTGAGCTAAATACTTACATTTTTACAAGAGAGGCGTGCAGGAGAGAAGGCGAAGAAGAGAAATACTGTAGGTTCCAAAAATGTAAACTAATGTTGCAGCAGAATATAAAATAATTGCATCAAAGCATAACCCCTCAGATACCTAAAATCACAGCAACAAGACTGGACAGGACCTGTAATTAAGCATGGAATACAGCTGATTAGGGAAACGCCTACACCCAACCTCCACCCCGCAAAAGAAAAAAAAATTATAGAATAAAGGAAGAAAGAATGGAAAAAAAGAATGAAGCCAAAGACGTTTCTCAGTTGGGCATCAACTCAGACTGATGTAAACAAAATGCTGAAAATCAATTCCAGACACAAGACAAATGAATGTCACAAAACAGTAATGCAGATACAAAATCATTCTGAGAACACCAAAAGTATTACTTCATGCTATAGAATATCAAGCATCTAAGCAAAATAGGACCATATTTAACAATCATACAACACAAAACATGCATAAGATGGCATGAAAGAACAGATTAAAGTCCTTCCCCAAATAGCTACCTTAGATCCTTTGGAAAGAAAGCTTAAAAAGAAAGGAAAGGTAGACTTTTCAGGGTGAGGCACAGAAGCTTTTAGAGCCTATTGTGCAATCACTGCTTTTCCTCACTCCCAAAGCAGAACTAAATTAAAACTAAAGTTTAAATCACCTTTCTACAATACACGTATCCTACACTATACCACTCAAAAATATCATCAGTATTAAGTGCATCATATAAATAATATGACTCTATGTCTTTAACAAGAAATTTACAAATTTAACATAGGCAGTTCCTCACTTTTAAAATTAGAAAGAAAGTTAAAACAATGCTGTGCTAAACAAACTCTCCTCAGTCCAGCTACTGGACATGAAATCTCTATAAATATAAAAGCTTAAACCTGATGTTCACTTTTACATGTGATGACATTCTAGAATCCTAAAAAACACCATTAATTTAACATTTGACAAAGTTCTGATTTGCAGCTTACTTTTATTCATCAGACATAAAAGGTAATAACTGTCTGATTCCATTTCTTTATGCAGAATATGACTTTTTAGATACCTGATATAAAGTAAACTCACCAACACAAGATCAATCATACACCACTATAATCAAGAACATACGGCTATTTATATTTAGGCTCCAGATATTTTAAAGGCTTCTCTTAATGAGATCTCATTTTCTTTAAATATACATATATATATATATTTGTTATTGTCCTTCTCCCTCAACCAATTTGTAAGTCATAAATAACTATCAAATGAACTAGATACTGAGAAATAAATGTTTCTTTGAACAGCTACACTTGCCATATGCTGAGACAATAACGTAAGAAACAACAACAACAAAAAATAAATTCATTCCAAAACCTCAACATGGTTCTACTGAATGCGGCCTTCAGCAGACAAACTTCTTACCTCCAAATATCACTTCCTTTAGAAAACATAGAGGACTTGATAACTTCTGGAGCCATCCACGCGTAAGTCCCTGCTGCACTCATTTTGGTTGTTCTGTGCCACTCTCTAGCCAGACCAAAGTCAGTAATCTTCAGAGTTTTATTACAAATGTCATCATGTTCCATCTTCTCTAGTAATAAAACTGCAAAAGATTGATTTTGTAATTTAATGAAATGAGAATAAAATAAAAATATCCAGTCCTGTTATTAATATCACATACAACTTGTACTGCACAGATACCTGAATATTTTAAATGTTGTGAAAACATCAAGTGTCAAAACATTAAGTGTTATGATCATTCTAAGCTGTTCTAAGCAATAAAAAAGAGAAATACCTACAATGTCACTAGTTCTTTATGTAACTAAGTGAACAAATATTAAACTAGCACAAGAAATCCACTGTAGAGAGAGATGTAAAACACCTAAGTTTAAGTAAGCCCAGAATCCTAACATCCCACAGATTATTACAGGCTGTGAAAAAGGTAGTCCCTTAGGAATGAGATTCTGAAGTAATAAGAATAGTAGTAAAACAAAACCGAATGTTAAGAATTATTACAGAAAACTTAGAAAACAAAGTGTGACGTGTTTTATCACTGTTGAAAATCCATCCTTAATACTTCACCCAATTTTGGCTCCTACTTATCTCCAAGTATATGACAGAACTGAAAGAGGCATGAAGAAAGAAGCCAAGAGGGTGCTCAAAACTGCATATCCTCAACTACAAGGGAAGGTTAACAGACAAGCAGTCTTCCCTCAGGCAAAGAAACATCTAAGAACAAAACCTATACCACCACCTATGGAATGAAGAAAGCTACTGGTAACAATTGTTCACTGTTTATTATCAGAAGAAATGGACATCATTGATCAAAATTAGCAGATAAGAATCAAACACGTGGCAGTCATTCACAAAACACACAGGTAGTGGAACTTTGGTATTCTCAGCATAGTATGTGAATACTACTATTTTACACAGATTTAAAATCACCTATACCAATTCACAGAAACAAATCATAAAGAGGATATAGAAAAAAGTGGGTTTAACTTCAAGAAATCCCTAGGCCACAAAATCAGTACAAGTAGGAAGACTAAGTAGCAGGGAAGTTACCTTGCCTGGGAAGTCCCCAGCTGGCTGTAGGACACTGGACTTGGATCAAATCCATGTCACATTACATCCCCTGCACCTTCATGGATATTTAAGAGTAAATTATCTTTTACTACTGTTGCATTCAACAGTGTATATTTAACGTCTGGGTTGCTGCTTACACAGCAGAACTGGCAGAACTGTAATACACCTTCACAAAATAGTGTTAAAAGAAAAGAGAACAGGGCTATTGTATAACAGATCACAAGTATAAAGACAACATATGCAAAGGAATCATTATTAACATATCATAATTTTAATTCCATATTCAGTTCCTCTGACACTTGTAGTAACTTAGCTTTAACTTTCTGTTCAAATGATCTCCTGGGACAAAGATCAAAGGTTAAATAACAAATAAGAACAATGAACACGTGTGTTTTTTAACTACTACGCGTATGGCAAAACATACTATAGGGAACCCATTAATAAAAAAAAAAAAAAAA